>ML779199.1:391606-403702 GCA_009831015.1 Picea engelmannii
GATGAAGTCATGGGTGACTTCATTTTCATGAGCCTATGCTCCTGCATCAGGGAGGGAGGAGGGGGTTGATAGAGAGTGAGACTAATTGCAAGAGGAAGGGGGAAGACAGATGGAAGGGAGGGTAGAGAGATATAAAGAGAAAAATGGGGGGAGGGTAGAAGAGAGAGAGAAAGAGGTGGTAGATGTAGGAGAGAAAGAGATGAGAGATAGTGGGACAGACATGGAGAGAGAGGGAGAAGGGGGTGGAGAGAGAATGTGTGAGTGTGAGAGGGGGGAGGAGCAAGAAATAGAGGGGGATGGACAAGGATGGGGTGGAGAGAGAGTGAGACTAATTTTGATTTTATAGATAGTGAGAGGGAGGCAAAGAGAGGTAGGGAGGAGGGNATGGGGGATAGAAAGTGTATGTTGAATAATGTGGGAGGAAGAGAGAGGTAGACAAAGAGGGGAGGTAGAGAATGAGAGAGTAAGAGTATGGGGGGTCTATGTCAATATCTAGGTCAACGTATAACTCTAGATCTAGCTCTATGTCGTGATCTAGGTCATGGGGGGAGATAGTGAGAGTGAGAGAGTTAGAGGAAGAGCAGAAAAAGAGAAGGGATATAGAGCTAGGGGAGTCTAGGTGATGGTCTAAGTCTAGTTCAAGGTCTAGGACATGGTCATGTTCATATAAGTACTCGTATAAGTAAGGGGGAAGGATGGAGGTAGAGAGAGGTAGACAGAGGATGGAGGTAGAGAGTGAGTGTGTTAAATTATGAGAGGAAGAGAGAGGAATACATAGAGGGAGGATAGAAAATGTGTGTGTGAAAGTGTGGGAGGGAGACAAAGGAAGACATAGAGGGAGGATAGAAAGTGTTTGGGCCAGAGTGTGGGAGGGAGAGAGAGGAAGACAAAGAGGGGAGATAGAGAGTGAGTGTGTTAGTGTGTAGAAGGGCGAGAGAGGAAGACATATAGGAGGGGTAGAAAGTGTGTGTAGGAGGGAGAGAGAGCAAGGCATAGTAAGGCAATAGAGAGTGTGAGAGGGAGAGAGAGAGGAAAGTAAAGAGGGGGGTAGAGAGAGGTAAATGTAGGAGAGATAGTGGCACGGGTGGGGGGTGGAGGAGAGTGTGTGAGAGTGTGAGAGGGGGAGAGAGCAAGACAAAGAGGATCGCGTGCGTGCTCTAGTAGAGCGAGTGGGTGAGAGTGTGAGAGAGGAAGAGAGAAAGACAAAGAGGAGCATGCACATGTTCTTGTAGCACGTGCGCACTAATAGAGCACGTGCGCACTCATATAACATGTGCGCGTTCCTAGAGCATGCGCGCACTTATTTGAATTCATTTTTTTATGAGGGGTTGACAAGGTATATGTTGAATTGGTTGGCTCGGACTTAGGTTTGGGATGACAAACCTAGTAGTTCGGTCTGCAAATTCATAAAAACCTCCATTTTTGTGAATACCCCTCTATATCTCTCTCTTTGACGTTATTTTTCTATAGGCTACACACTTCAGTTGTTGACGAAATTATAGATATAGATTGAGTCGGCTATGGAGATTTCAAATATATATATATATATATATATATATAAATTATTATTGTTTAGTGTTTTTAATCTATTTTTGTCTTCACATGTATCAAAAACCTAGAATACATAGCTCTCTTATTTATGCTATAACTTTTTATTTGCTTAACCATTACTCAAATAAGTTATATGCGGCACAAGATGAGACAAAAATATAAAATTATTATTAAAAATTTAAAATTTTCCAAAAAATACATGCACAAAGGTTCTCTACAAATATACAAGTTTTTGGAAAGCAATTCGTTAAGACGGGTACTAACGAAAACATATACCTTATATTTTGTTGAAAAAATAAGATACCACTTTTAGAAAAAATCAAATTTGACTTTATTCACTATGTCTATAAATAAAAGTTGTATATTCAGAAAGCTAATTTAGTTTCCTAGGTTTCATCTTCTTACACCATGTTCAAATTCATTGTAAAAATACCTTGAATAATCTCTCCAAGTTAACAATTGATGTTTTTCTAGATTAGCATTGTCACTAACACATCATGAGAAATCATCATTTACTTGCACTCACCCTAATATATATATTGCAAATTTTGTCTATATACATTTTCAATCATTTTCAATCATAATTTATGTGTTAACAAAACTTTTCCATTAAAAGTGAGAAATATGACCTGAACTATTGAAAAGTACTCCGGATAACTTCCAAAACAATGCAGCGCCAACAACTTCCAAAACAATGGAATGCCTAAAACAATACCTTTTCATTAGAATAGTTATGAAGCATTTGGCTCTTAACCGTGGTACAACATAGCAGGTTTACAATAATCACAGCTTTAAAACATAAATACCATTTGTTCAAGGCTGACCAAAAATTGGATCAAAACGGTCTCACTGCAAAATTTATGAATTGAAAATGCACAGCTTCATCTTCTTTATCTTCAACAATCTTCTTTATCCTGTTTTATGTTATAAGTACTGAAGCTTTTCCAGAAAATCTTTCAGGATGGGTAAAGTAAGTGTATTCCGAGAAGGCTTCATCTTCAACAATCTTCTTTATCCTGTTTTATGTATGTTATAAGTACTGAAGCTTTTCCAGAAAATCTTTGAGAATGGGTAAAGTGTGTGTCTTTCTTTGTAGAGAAGGAGCGATTCTGAGAAGGCAAGCAAGGACAACAACTTCTTCTTAGTTTGCTACCTCTAACGAGGACGAAGAAGGTGCATCCTGGTTAGTTTGCTACCTCTAACGAGAACGAAGAAGGTGCATGCACTCTTTCAAGATTTCACGAGGATGAATTTGCTCTACTCGCTTGCCTTCTCTAATTCTTGGAAGAGTTCCTTCTCTAGAAACAATGACACTTACTTTACCCAATTGGAAAGATTTTCTGGAAAAGCTTCAATACTTATAACAGAAAACAATAGTACTAAACTGAACAATAATACTTAGTGCATCGGTTCTTGGTGGTTGAAGATGACGAATATGTAGAATGAATAGGTGCATCGGTTCTTGGTCGTTGAAGATGAGTATGAGCATTTTCCATTCATATTCCATTCAGAAATTTTGCACTGGGAGCGTTTTGCACTGGGACTTCTGACATTTGGTTACAATAAATTTTCAAGAAGGGGACATTGTGCTACAAGCTGCTCAAACATATCGATCACCGCAAAAATAAGGCGGTAGCTCTATGAATTTGTAACAGGAAAGCTTAAAAAATGTGAGGCAGTTGCAATAAAATAGAGTAGGAACGCCCGCAAATCTGGAATGTCTAACTCCAAGACGGATTCCTTTCACTCTTTTAAGAGATGTAAAATTTACCCATTTCCACAACATTTGGTCAGAATAGAACAATAAAATCTTCAGACTTTCAAGCTGAGCAGAATGAAAGCACAGTATGTTATCGATTACTTACTTCTTCGGTAAAGCAGGCACCTGAAAATTTCAGATGAGGTAATGAAGTCCAAAGCCATCGCCATCTACCGGAGAGCAAAGAACAACGGATTGCATCTTTCCAGGAAAGTTTGGAAAGGATATGAGAAGAGAGTAAGGTGTCCCTTGCCTTTGACATTGCAATTGACAAACTTCTTGGCACAACGCAATGTCCTGCTTTAAAACAAGAACAAGAAAGCTTTGCTGAAAATCACGAAAATCTTTGAACAAGAAAGTTTTGTTGAAGATCACGAAAATCTTTGTTCAAGATCAAGAAACCAAGAAAGCTTTGCTCAAGATCATGAAAATCCAAACCATTATGGAAATCAGATTGGGAATCATTTGCAGCGAGGTGTAAGTATAACGAGAAATGGGAGAAATGAGCAGCGGGGCGGGCATGTATGTATAGCGTTTGCTTTGCAACGTGGTACAGAATCCTCACAGTAGTAAAAAACGGATACGTGACATTGTACAAAGTTTGCATTTCGTTTTTTATTAAGACAGTTGAAGCCTTTTCGAGCCAGCTTTGCTATATATAATAATCGGTTGTGGCCATGTGGAACACAAAGGAGAGCGGCGTGTAAGGCGTGATTGCTAAAAAGGAGTGTGCTAACTTGTGAGCAATCTTCTCTTCAGAGTTACTTTTCCGATAAGTTTTTTGTGATGTAGTTTTAAATTTTCGTCTATCTAGAAGTTTGATCGATTTTTTAGCATTTTAGTTGGTTTAAAATGGGACAAAATTTTAAGGGTAAAGTTCTGAAATCCATAGAACTTAGATCCATGCCAAACTCAAGTTACCTCTGAAAATCTGGCCAAATTCATGTTATTTTTTTTTACATGAATAGAGAGAAGAATACTCTCTAGTTAACTTACTCCGCTAAAAAACAGTACTTTCAAAAGTTTTATCGTTTTAACATTTTTTATAATTATTATTTAAAATTTGGTTAAGAAATTGTTAATTGTTAATTAAATGGTACTTTTCATTGTTTAAATTAATTTTTTATATATAAATAAATCGAACATCTTGAAAATTGAATTTTGCAATTTCAATAATGAAATGTGTACATTCCAGAGATGCTTTTAAATTTTTTAATAATTTTTAAGTAAATCTAATCAGAAAAATGTGCCTTGAAAAAATGAAAAACTTAAAACGTTGAAACTAGTCACTTACTGAAATTGATATGTTGATTTGAAATTTAAAAACAAAGGAATGCACGATGGCCAAGTGGAAGAAACGCAGCACGAGGTAGGGTGACGGGTCTAGAGTTGGAGGACGCCCTAGCAGTTTCCGAAGTTTGTTGCAGAAACTGTACTGCAGCTTGCAGCAGTTGCAGGAGGGCTGAATGTGTGTTCATATCATTTTATTGTAAACAAGAAACGGAAATGGCGGTGGGTAAAGCGTGATATACAGCCTGTTACTCAAAATGATAGAAAGGGGCATGTCATTTTTGCTCGCCAAAAAGTTTCAGGTCTGCCGCTCTGCATACAAGGTACTTGAACGGTTTTGGGCAAACTATAAACACGTGGCATACAACGTATACAGTTCGGAGTGGGCTAACTCGGGAGCAATCTTTTCTTTCGGCTTGTCTTTCTTTGTGGACTCCACTGTTTACTTCATACTCCACTGTGGACAGAACGTTAAAACCCTAACATTAATTGCTGGAAACAAAATTTTGCAAGCCAAGTGAATTACTTCTCTAACTGTTCTACTAAAATTTTATTTTTGGTCGAAATCATTATTTTTTGCTATTTAAACTCTATTACTGAATATAGAAATGGATTCGGCATGCTCAAAAACCCCTAAGGCACTCCAATTATATAGAATCATTTAGTATAACGTTTAAACTAAGACGAATAAGATGGTGGTGATAGGGTAGAGGATTTAGTGATAGGGTAGACGATTTTAAAAAACAAACTATTTTGTGTATATATAGAGAAAAGTTTTCCCATATATTTGTAGCTTAAAAGTTATTATTACTTTATTTATTATTATTAGAAACTAGCATACCCTTAAAATAGGGGAAGGAAATACCTAAAAATATACAAGGTGGATATGTTGTAAAAGGAAAGTAGAGTAATTTTTTTGGATAGTGAGTTGTGGTACTATCCAATTATATTCCATGAAATATGAATGAATTTACTCACTTTTATGATTATTTTTACCTCTAGTTATTTGTAAATTAGAGAGAGACACTAGAAGAGAACCATTATGTTATAAGTTGTCCCATGCATGTACAACTTGTAACCTTACAATAAGTACAAATTTACATTTTAATTTTTAATATGTTATTGGTTGCACATTCCACTATCATGTATGTATAGAATAATGTTCAAAACATTAAAGAAGAGATATTGTTTGTTCCTCCCTATCATAATATACACTGATAATTGGGGAAAAGGGATGAGGCTACAAAAATTCTTAATTCTTTGTGCCATAATTTTTAATTCTTTGTGCCATGATGTTCAAAAATAGGTGTTGGGAAATCTATAAGAGATATCATTTCATTGTTTTTCTTTGCAATCTTTCTATGTCGCATTTATTAGTCCCTGCCGTAGGCATAGAAGGACTATAATGATCGATAAATCGTTGACCTCATATTAGTTTGTCATTTGACCACAAATATTTCCATATTATCTATTGTTGGAACCACAAAACTGAACCATCGATTTTTATATAAAAAAAAAGTACCATATTTGTCATGATCTGATTGGACAAGGGATTGGAGGTCTTATTGCCGACTTTGTTATTCTCAATGTTATATATGTTGGCATATCCAAAATATTTGATCGTATATGGTCTTTTTGAATCATATATTTTGTTATGCATTCGTCGAAGGTGGATTAATGCTAGCATTAATCTGAATGTTTGGTTTAACATTTTATGCTAGGTAAATTTATGGCAATGTTTGATTTGGTGGCATATCCAAAGTTTGGCCTTCCAATACATTCTCTAGTGTTCGAACTATATATAAAAAATAATACCATATTTGTCATGATCTGATTGGACAAGGGATTGAAGGTCTTATTGTCGGCTTCGTTATTCCCAATGTTATATATGTTGGCATATCCAAAGTATTTGATCGTATATGGTCTTTTTGAATCATATATTTTGTTATGCATTCGTCGAAGGTGGATTAATGCTAGCTTTAATCCGAATGTTTGGTTTAGCATTTTATGCTAGGTAAATTTATGGCAATGTTTGATATGTTGGCATATCCAAATTTTGGCCTTCCAATACATTCTCTAGTGTTCGAACTATTGTTACAAAAAATATAATAATTTTTTGGGGATACGTCAGAGACCTACCACATTGCATTTTTTTCTTATATGTTTACAGAGCATTTCTGACAGACTTAAATGTTCACCTAACAGGCTTGGTAGCGTTGAATGCTTACTTAATAGGCTTGTTACAATACATTTTTTCTCCGTTTTTTAAATTTATATGCTTCAACAGCATTGTTGGTTCACTGGTTCATGCTTGTTTTTTGCATCTCCGCTGATTTCTTATTTGCATGTTATTATTGTTCTTGCTTGCCTGTTTGTGTTGTTGCAATTTACACGTTTGGGTTTCCGCAATCATGATTGGAACTGCATCATTCCTGGTGGAGTGGTTGTTGCTTACTTATTTTTGTTTTGTATGTTGTTTATTGTTGTTTGATTCGACTTTGCAGGGTTCCGGTCCTGCGCCTGCAATTGGGCCTTTTGGTGCTTCTTAATTGGGTTGTTATTTGGTACTTGTTCTTGTTTTCCTAGGGTTTGCAATGTTGGGATGTTGCATCCGCAATTGAATCTTTTGTTACATTTTTTGCAGTGGAGTCTACATAGAATACTATTAGGATAAAATAGCGTACTAAAAAAAAGCAGTCGATGTAAATTACATCTCTTACGCGTTGAACCAGACTTTGTCCGCCTCAAACAATATTTCACAGCTGGCGATGTTTTTTCCATGAATTGTGTGTTACTATGGTTTTATAGGTATGAGAGTAGGTTTTTGATGTGTGGGCGATATAGTTGTTCTCTCCCTTTTAGTTTTCCTCTTGTAAACTGCATTTCTGGCTCTATATTTTCTCGCCTTTTGTGGTCATTCCAACCGACCGTCGTTCGGTTGCATACTTAGCTAGTTTTATGGGTGCGGCTTCGTGGATAGGTTCTATCGAACTATGACAGGTCATGTTCGGTGTATACATATTTTACCCAGAACTTTCATGCTCTAGAATTTGACCGAGCACTTCTCGAACTCGCAATCGTGCCTCTGCCTGCAATGAGTTTGTCTATTCTACCTAGCTTTCCATACTTAGTCAACTTTTCAAAGTTTAATGGGTTGACAATTTTGTGGGTTCAGAAAATTGAAAACCATTTGTCGCTCCCCTCTATCCCTAATACCTTCTGCCCTTCCCAATAGACATTAATTATGCTTTCAAAAGTCAGAACCAACCAGACAGGTTCGAAAAGATGGGCTTTAATAACTAGAAATATCGAGGACATCTCCCATTAAAATGAATAGACAGGCGAGTATTATGGGATCTGGTAATTTCTTTCGCCTGCATTTTTGAATTTGCAATTTTTTTATTTTTTATTTTTTGTTTGTTTGCACTCTTTTAGTTTTCTTAAAATCTTTAGCATAGTCCATAGACATGTCACCCACAGAGGCCTTGACATCATGTCCCTCTTTAATATTGTGCATATCTTAGATGTCAGATTTGAGAATCTTCTCGGATATGAGAATTTTAATACGTGTTATTAGTCACTATTCAACATACATATTCGAAAAGATTGGCAGTAATAAGAGAAAATATCGAGAACATCTGTCATTAAAACGAATTAACACAAAATCTACGGAAGATCATCCAGTGTTGCTTTTAAATACTTATTGTTATTTCTCTCTATCATCAAAGAGTTGCGCTTTAGGGTGCCTTCATTATAATGTTCCTGGTCATGGACATGTAAGACAACCTAGAGATGCAATTAAGGCCCAGATGAAACAAGAGAGACTAGTTTTATGTGACGTGAGCTTTGAGTAAAAAAAAAAACTATGTTATAGAAGAGAAACTCATAGAGGAGGAAAAAAAAAGGACAAGTATGTTCTGGTTGGTGTTCTCCCTATGTTCGATGCTTTGGTTGGTTGAAAAGGTTGCATGGAGATTTGTTTGTTGAACTTCTTTGTTTTCTTGCTGGGAGTTGCAATGGATTTTCAGGTCACGTGAAAAATAGTTCTTCGTTGAAGTATATAGCTTCTTCCAACAACACAGATTTGGCAAGTGTATCGAATTCTGCAGATCCCACAAGAATTTGTCTTCCTCATGGGCAACACATTTACAGTGGCTTGCAAAATGGTCGGTCATGTTCGTAAATGACGCGCGAAATATTACTCTACTTGCAAATGTAACTAGAGACGGGTAACCGAAACTATATGGGTCGATAAAACAACATATTATCACAACAAAAGTTTCTATTTCAAATTTTTATGAGCTACATGTGGGTCTGGTAACCAACTTGACAGAAAGCCATGTTCTTTGTCAAAGTTTGCTCGGTTTCCTCTGGATGTTGTTGCAGACTCCACATATTTGGTGTCACCTCTGAACATTCTAGACCTTTATGTGGGCCGCCATACCTGCCACCGCTATGAGGAAAGGTATATTCTAATGTGATCTGCAACATTTGATACACTTGCCAGAGTTGTGTTGATGCGTTCTGCAGCATTTGATGCACTTTCCAAACCTTTGTTGCCCAAAGAAGCTATGTACCTCAATAGATTTTCATTTTTCAGTTGAGTTGGACGTTTCTTCCAATTTACTATAATAAAGCAAAGAAGTTCAACATACAAATCTTCAAACAGGATTTTCAACCAAACAGATGATCGAATACAGGGAGAATACCAGTCACAACATACTTGAATTTTTTTCCCCTGCCATAGCTATTGTGACATAAAAGGACTCCCTCCACTTTGAAATCGGCCTGAATCGCATTTCTAAGTTGTCTTGGATGTCAAGGGTCAAGAACATTGCAAGGAAAGCACCTTAAACCCCAAGTTTTCAACGGCATAGGGAAATTAATACTTGACAAAGAATGGAATGTTGAATAACCAGCGATTGCAAGCAAGTCATATCTGGAAGAGACAAGATATTCAAAAAACTGGGATAGATGTAGTTGGCAACATCGATTAAGTACAAAACCCGAAATTGATATTCAACTCATTTTTTACGAATAAAGGGTTTGAACGTCAAGAAAACTGTCAAGAAGCTTCATCAATGAACATTCCAAAGCCTATAGATTATATAATCCAGTCACCAAGAAATTTGTGGTGAGCAAAGATGTAAAATTATTGGAGGATAAATCTTGAATTGACCAAGAAAATGAAACAATGGATTGTCGAAATGCATTACTCCAAATAGATGAACAGGTGGAAATCTTAGGACAACAAGTACCTCCACCAAGACTGCCAAGTTTATAGGTGTAAAGATAAGAAGAATGGACTAAAAATAATCCTTCTTCTAGAAGTGAGTCAGTAGCTTCTATGAGAAATTAGAGAACACAGAGCTTGAGGGAAATCTATTATCAGTTGGATGGCATGGATCAGCAAGCTCATTTTCGTTATTAACCTATTAACCTACTTATTTTGAAGATGTAGTGAAAGAAAAACATTGGGTACAAGCCATGAATGAAGAGATTGAAGCTATTAAAAAGAATGAGACATGGGATCTTGTTGATCTCCCAGTAGATAAAACCATCATTGGTGTTAAGTGGGTTTACAAGACAAAACTAAACAAGAAAGGAAAGATAGAGAAACACAAGGCAATGTTAGTTTCCAAAGGGTTTTCTCAGCAACCTGGTATTGAATATGGTGAGACCTTTGCTCCAGTGGCAAGGTTGGTTATTATTAAAGTTGTGATAGCCATTGCATCCCAGAAAAAATGGCTAGTTTACTAGATGGATGTGAATTCATCCTTTTTGAATGGAAATTTAGAAGAATAGGTGTATGTAGATCAACCACCAAGATTTGAAGTAAAAGGACAAGAGTACAGACTGTACAAGATGAAGAAATACTTATATGGCTTGAAGTAGGATCCAAGAGCATGGTATAGTCCAATTGACTCTTATTTTCTCAACAATGGTTTCATCGGGAGCAATAATGAGCCCACTCTTTATACCAAATCAAATCAACAAGGTAAAATTATTATAGTTTGTCTTTATGTTGATGATATGATATATAATGGAAATCTGATGTTGAATGATTTCAAAGATTCCATGAAAAGAAAGTTTGAGATGACAGATCTTGGTCTCATGAAGTACTTTTTGGGAATCAAAGTTAAGCAATCTACTCAAGGCATTTTCATATGTCAACAAACGTATGCTACAAATATCTTAAAGAGGTTCAGGATGGATGCATACAAACCAACAAAAAAACCTATTGCAACAAGAACAAAATTGAGTAAGAAAGATGATCGACCAACAATTGATTCAACACTAAATAAGAGGCTTGTAGGAAACCTCATGTACCTTACTTCAACTAGACTTGATGTTATGTATGTAGTTCGTTTCAATTCCATATTTATGGAGTCTCCCAAGGACTCTCATTGGAAAGTTGGGAAAATAATTTTAAGGTATATTGCAGGTACAGTTGATTATGGATTGTGATACACAACTTCTCAAGACAACATACTTATAGGATACAAAGATAGTGACTTTGTTGGTAGAATAGATGATAGGAAAAGCACCTCGGGATATGTTGTTCATTTAGGCACAAATTTGATCTCATGGGTTTCTAATAAACATCTCATTGTCTCAATATCTTATAAAGAATAAGAATATGTAGTAGCTATTATAACATCATGCCATGCAATATGGCTAAGAAGACTATTGAAATATCTTGCACATGTTGAGAAGGAGCCAACTTCTCTTTTTTGTGACAACAATTTAGCAATTTCATTGTCCAAAAAACCATGTGTTTCACTAGAAAAACAAACACATTGAAACTCGCTATCACTTCATTTGAAATCTTGTCAACAATGGTGACATTTATCTTCAATTTTGTGGATCTAGAGAACAACTAGCAGACATCTCCACCAAACCATTGGGAAGAATTTCTTTTTTTATTTTTAGAGATAACACTTAGGGGTGCTTGCACAAAGTTGATGGACAAAAAATTTGCAATGGTGTGTGAACGAATGCATGTATGTCCCTATAAATGCACATGTGTTCTTAATCCTACAACCTTGGTACTCACTAAACTTCCACACATACTTGCCAACTCATATTATACATGAACATGCATGCATTCTTGAGAAATACATATTCGGTAACATGGGTGTGTTCCTATAAAATTTGAAATGAAAAGAATATGTGCTCTTTAGGAATGCCCAAACATTCTTAAAGAGCGTGCACGTTATTAGGAACATGAATGCATGTGTGTTCTTGTGAAAAAAAAATCCCTCTTTCTCTCCATATTTTCCCCTCCCCCTCCCTCACTCCCTCTATATTCCTCTCTATCTCCAACCACTCTCTCCCCCTCTCTCTCACTCACTGTCCCTCCCTCCCTCTCTCCCTCCCCCTCTCTCTCTCCCCCAATCATTCTCACACCCACTCTCTCCCTCTCTCACTCTCTCTACCTCATTTAATATATATGAATTTTCTCCACCTTCCTCCCTCTCCCACCTTCTAATTAT
>ML779199.1:433058-443805 GCA_009831015.1 Picea engelmannii
TTATTTTAACTTGTGTATTATCATGTGATAAATCATATTATTTTAATATGTTTCTATAATATAATAACCAATTTATATATATAATGTACCGAGTGAGGATAATATGGGGTACCTAGGGAGGTACCCAAGAAGATAATGTATGTAATGTAGTCATAATTATGGAATAGGACCATTTAGTAATTGATGGGTAATAAATAGGCTCACTATGTAGTTAAAACGAAATAAAATAATAATAAGGGGCAATTGACATAAACCCCTATGAATACTCATGAAAAAGTACAAATACACATGAATATCATTGTATTGCAGGTGTGTTAGGTGTATTCTTTCGTAGTAAGCATGGTTTTTGGGGTGATTCCTTCCATAATGAGTATTTGATAGTGTTTCCCTACCTTAAGGGTTCCTCTCTATGTATTCTTTCATTCTTTATGGTGTGCATATTTGGTATTTTCTGAAGAAAAGAGTTTAATTTTGAAGTTGAAAGGTTTATCTCAAGCTCAAGGGTTTAATATTTATCATATCTTTCAAGTTTTACTACAGCCGAAGGAAAATTATGACTTGTAAAACTAAAGAAAATAATATGATTCCCCTAAGGGATTGGAATTCCTACCTTAAAAATATTTATGAATCCCCTATTATCGTGGATAACATTCCAAACGTTTCTACAAAGGATGAAATTTTTTCTATTGAAGACATAAATTTTGGGGTTAAGTGACTCACAAAATGAAAATCTAAGGACATCGAAGGAACAAAGATGAAATCTTAAATCAGAGGGCCTGTCGTCATCCCTCACATACATAAGCTCTTCAATTTAAAATTCAAGCAGGGCTTCCTTAAACCCTGAACTCAAAGCCTCATTGTACCTATTTTTAAAAGTGGGGATAAAATAAATCCTTCTAATTATAGGACCATTATGATTAGCCCTATTTTAGCCAAGTTGTACAAAAGTATTTTGGAAAATAAGATCGACATATGGCTAAACATCCACAGAAAAAGTGTTAAAGGCCAAGCTGGTTATAAAGGCTATAATTCAACTATGGACCACCTTGTTATGCTTATGATCATTCAGAGGAGTTTCACAATCATAAAACCAATATACTTTGTTGTTTAGTTGATTTTAGAAAATATTTTGACATAATACTTAGGACTAACCTTTAGAATATGTTAGAAGAGCTTAAAGTTTCTTGTGAATTGAAAGCCACTGCAGTAAGGTTGTATGAGAACATTATTGCTAATTTTAGGAACACTAAGGGATGGTTGGAAGAATTTAATTTTAATATAAGAGCCAAGCAAGGTTTTCCCCTATCCCCTACCCTTTTTGGCATATACAATGACAAGTTAGAAGATTGTTTGGAAGATGTATGTTGTGTTGGATCGAATCTCGATGGTACAATCATCATTTGTCGTATTTATGTCAATGATAATGTTCTTATGGCGAGGATTGACCTTGGTAAGAAAATAAGAACCATCAAGGACTTTTTCTCTAGTACAAGTATGATTGCGAACACTGGAAAATGAAGGTTGTGATAATTAAATTCAAAAATATCACATGCAATACTTCTATATATGAAAACAATAGTTTGGAGGAAGTGCCTTCATACAAATATCTTGGAATCGATATTCATCACAAGCTCAATTGGAACTATATCATTGAGAAAGGGATAAATGGAGGGTGGAAAGCTTATTATGGACTTTAAAACAATTATAAATTAGGAGACTTTTGGCTATGAGATAAGAAAAAACTCCTCTTTGGGACTCTCATCACTCTTGTTATCTTATATGGATGTGAAGTTTGGGAGTGCAATATCTCTAGAGAATCTTGGAGAAATATAGAGAAAATCCAAAAGAATTTTATAACTTATAATCTCAATACACCCTATCATATCCTCCTTATAGAAATGAGCATTTCCATCATGGAGAGCATGGCTATGATTAGGTAATTAATGTACAAGAACAAGATAAGCAACATTGATGACAAGAGGCTCCTCAAAATTGCTTCAAACTCTAGCCAAAACAACCAAAACCTTAAGTGAGTATGGCATAAATATGCCAAGTCATGGATAAACCATTGGGAAATATAGGAAGAAGTCATTTTACAGAATAAAGATAATACTTTTTTTTTGTAAATAAAAAGAGGTAATTCCTATTAATGAGTTGTCATTGTACAAAATTGATACATGCCATTGGCATGCCACCTGTTCCACCAAACTAGTGGAAACCAAAACAGGTGGTCGCCTATTACGCTTTTGGCTAAAAAATGGAATCTATCACTTGCCCTACTAATTGGAAACCAAAGCAGGTGGTGGATGATAGTGATGACAGAACTGTCTATGTAATATAAACAAACTAATAACCTCTGAAAATTTTAAACTAGGCAAGAAATAAGCAGAGTACCAGACCAGGTTGACAAGAAAAAAGCATCATCACCGTGTTGGTGGAGCTCAGAGAACTATGCAAATCTAGAAATTAGTAGGGCTTTGAGAACCATGGAACCTATCATTCGAAGCTCCACTGTGAAGGATGTCATCGTTGGGTTGGAGCACGAAGAGTTGTGTGCAGGTCAGGCACCTCTGCTTGGTTGGTGCATTCGAAAAGGCATTGAATAGCATGTCAATGTGGTTTTTGATGAGGGTGTCTCGATGAAGTTGGTCCTCCATATAACCTCTAATGTCGAAAATAAATTCCAGCTACTCTGGGCTGAAGAGGCTGGGGGAGCCTGGTCGCATTCCTTAAGTGTGTTCAGTGGTGGAGGTGTCGAGATGGGGAATTCCTCCTACATAGTGAAAGTGGCTCCCTCCATAGTCATCGCTTCTCCTATAACTTCCTCATTGGTGTTGGGGTGAATGTGTGTATACAGGGCCGTGTGGAGGAATTCCTCTTGAAAAATACATGTGGTGACTTCCATGGCCGCCTATGTACCTGTATCTACCTTATTGGTGTTGGGGTGCAAGTAGTCATCCGGGACCATGTAGAGGATGGATTCCGATGGAACCTAGATTGGCTCCTCTGGGAATTCCTCCTCCACGTAGGTCGTTGGAGGAGTATGAGGCCGCGCAGTTCACTGAGTCTGAGAAATTGACAGAGCTGCTCCAGATTATGTAGGCATCTTTGCCTGCCTACATGATTATACCAGGCAGGGCTTCGCCTGGGATTTCCTCTCTCTCTCTCAACATGGCAGAGCCTGGGGGAAGAATAACCAACTGGACTAAAACCAAGAGAACCAATTGTGCCAAAACCCAATTCCCGGGCAGAGCGAGGTGACAGAGCGTGAAGGCGAAGTGTTGCAAGCCATGGCTAAGCTAGATATATAACCTAGGGACAAACATGAATTCAATGCAGCCACCAGTACTTAGCACCTGCCTCCTACCATTAATCAACAATACCTCCATTAAACTCACGCGAGGGAGGTATCCTCCCTTCCTCTGCAAGATTTTATGGTCTCCCTCCATCCAATACTGGGGAGAGGGACGCAGGTTGGCCATATTTATGGTTGAATTCACGGGAGGGATGTGTGGCCTCCTTTTGCTACATGGCACCCCATTCGAGGCAGAATATCGATAATATTAAAAATATGATTACATCTAAATTTAAGGACAATCTATGGTGCGATAAATAATTAAAATATTAAAGAAAGTTAATATACTTACAAGGAGGTGGCCAATCATAATATAGAAGATCAAAGGTATTTCTTGGTTTTGACTAGTGCAAAGAAGAAAATATACATTGCTAAAATAAGAACAAAATCTCATGACTTGCACACTAAAATTGGGTGTTGGACAATACTGACATTCCTAACCTTCTAAGTCATCAAAACAATGGTGATCTTGGAACACTTCTCTTAATATGTTTTTAGCACAGAAATAGAATTCTAAACAAATATAAGTAATCTCTTACCTTATTTAAGGTCTGATAAGCCAATTCTAGTCTCAATGAATGTTAATCATCATCATAAATTTTTATCTTATATTTATTAAGTAATATTTTATTATATAATAAATTTATAAATAATAAGTTTATATTATCATATAGTAAATAAAAGACAAATTTATATTATTTTAAGCTACACAAAGTAGCTATTGTAAGGCTTTGGGAGCTTAGCTCGGGCACGCACACTTCCACCATAGTCAGAATCAGGTAGGAAAGACGCTCGATGAGAATGAAGAGATGGACGTCTTCATATAGTGAGGAGTTGGGGTTCCTTGGGCGCGTGACATGCCAAGGGACGACTCCACCCAAGGTGCCTTGCAACACAAGTCAAACAACAAATAGTTTCATGAAGAGTTAAGGGAAATACTTGGGCACTCCATCGACGAAGGGAAAATAGGCTAAGGCATGGAGGGTGCACTTAGGAAAGTCATCTTGACTTAAGAGGCATGTGCACCTAAGAGAATGATTTGGTTAGAAGGATGGGGTGCACCGGCATGAGGGGCACACCAAGATGTGCATGTCGGTCCCAAGGGGCATGATAGTTGATAGTGCATGGGTTTGTTTGGACAACAAGGTATGCAAAGGGGTGTGATGATTCATTTGGACATGGGTTCACGAAGGGGCATGAAACCCCCAAAGGAAACACCAATTCACGATGGTGACCTTTGAAGATACTATGAGAGAATAAGGGCGCACAAACAAGGAAGGAAAGTTTTGGCAGAATTTAGACACAAGGAGTGCTATTTGATTCTAAGGAAAATGAAGAGGAGGAGCTCCCTCAAGGGGCCAAGTCACTCCACTCTCATAGGACTTGTGTTTCCTTGAGGAGGAGGGTTCAACGAAAAGAGTTGGGTGAATTTCTCTTGGGCTGATTTTAGCTAAGTTTAGAAACACAGGTCTATTGGAGGCATGTGTGAGGCAAAATCGAAATTGGTGAAGTTTGTGGAAACAAAGAAGCAAAGTCTGCGGAAACAAAGAGACAACAATTTTATGGTTGGGGGAACATATGAGGTGAACCATAGGTGTTTGTAGAGATGGTTGTGGCATAGAGTCTTGTGGTGACAGATCTATTCATGAGTGTCTTGGTGAGGTGAGGTGAGTTGTTTGACACTGTCAAAGTTGTAAACTGAGCCAGTAGTGCTCATGTTGTAATTTTTATTCAATAACAAATACTTAGCTAGGTGTTAGGCATGGTTTGTGTCACCCACACTATATCTATGTTTTTCTTCCATTTGTTTCGTTGTTGTTCTCTTGCATTCTCATGTTCATGGATGTATGCTTAAAAATGACTAAGTGTTAAAGTAGTTAACGAATGTCTAAGTATACAAGAGTTGCACTAGAGTAGGAGTGTTACTTGCCAATAACATAGAACGGAGTATGGGTATGATCTAGGTGAAGAGGTATAGTATGAATGAAGTATCATTGGTGTTTCCAAGCAGCCAAGTGAGAAACGTCACGATGTTGCACGCCCTCAAGATGTGCATAAATGTAAGGCACGTTGTGTGGACGTGATAGATGGTATAAAAGAGGATTCATTACAGATTTTGATGAAGGGGTTGGTGAGATCTTCACCACTATCTTGATGATAGATGGTATCAGAGAGAACTTTGAAGGAAATTTGTTGCAAAGTTAGTTCAGTGGGAATGTTCGTAGACTTGGTGAATGGTTCGGTGCAATGAACTTTTTCATCGCAGATTTTACATTAGACTTACGACAGAGGTTCAGTTGAAGGTGCAATGAGAATTTTGGTCTGGGTGCACACCGTATGCAGAACAAGAGCAGATTTTGTGGTGAAAATGAAGCACTTGTACATGGTGGGTGATCACACAACTCATCGTAGAGTTCATCATGAAAATTATTGTGGACTTGATTGCAAAGGAAGACTTGGTTGGTTTGATTAGTGACAGAAGATAGTGTCAGGCCTATTGTACACACCCTTGAGAGACTAAGCCCAAAGTTCATTGTGTGAATTGAGCACTTGAGCAAGGTAATTGAACGCAAGACTTGTTGCATGACTTTTTGTAGAGACAACCGCATAAGTGGTCACAAAAGAGAAATGCAGAGGGTGATCGCAGAAGTGATCGCGAAGAGGGAGCGATTTTGGGTTGTAGTGAGGTGAAGCACTTGGGTTCATTGGACAACCTGGGGTGACCTGGAGAGGCTCCAAAATAGGCAGTTGGTTAGGCATGTTTCCATCAATAAGTCTTCATTTTGTGCATCGTCAAGAACAACAGTTGATTTGAGTTGGGTTGTTCAATGAGATCACAGCCTTCGTCCAAGGTAGCTCTTCATAGAGTTACAAAAGTCGGTTAGTAGTAGTATGACTTGACATTCAAGCAGTGGAAACATGGTGCCTTGAAGTTGAAAAATTCATGGTGTGAAGATGGAAATACATTGGAGATGAGTTCAGCCAGTTGCATGTGAAGTTTGGGACTTAGACGAATTTCTGAAGTTGATGGATGGGCTCAGCATTGTATCGCAATGGAAAGTGATTGAGGAGAGTTCATGTGGAGAGTCGGTTGGCTAAGAAAGCAAAGGTCCAAGACAATAGACTTGGAACATGGTTGCAGCAAACGAATTCATTGGAAAGGTATGGTTGACTTGAGTTCTTTCATTTTCCAAGTGTTGTAGCGCGTTCTTTGAAGGGAAGACGAATAACTTGGTGAATCAAGTGCATTTTCTTTCCTTGGTGAAAACTAGCAGAATTGAGGGTGAATCAAGTGATGTAGATTCAAAGAAGTCTTGTAACAATTTGGGATGCATTGGCTTGGAAAAAATGTATAAGATCTTTGGATGACTTGCCTAGATGAGTCTTGTGGTGGACTTAGGCATATTTGTATGTAGTTGTGGAGGTGGCTTGCGGAATCTACCTAACTCTTTGATGAGGTGCGTTGGACCGGTCAATGTTATGAAGTGGGCAGTAAAGTTTGTACATGTAGAGTTTGAGAGGATGGATGAGGTGCCCTAGAATTTGGTGCCTTAGTCAGATCCATTGCGTCATGCAATTACTTGCCAATCGCGATGATAGTGCGGTAGTTTGGATGCTTACACCAGGTGCAAGGCAGTTTCGTTCCAAGAGATGAATGGAGTTAGCTAAGAATTTGGCCAAGAATTATTGATAGTCAACTTGAATGGGTAGAACGTGGACCAAGTGACTTGGGTGGTGTTCGCTCACCTTTGGTATGGGACATTGGATGAGGCAGAGCACACCTTGGTTACTTGTGGAATATTATGTGATGACTCATATATCTGACAAGGATCATTGTTTGGAGTTGGCAGAGTATTGGTTTGAACGTGCCTAAGGCATGGAAGTTATTTGAAGTGACTTATTCTACTTGGAGTGCTTTGGACAGTTCATTGGGACATTTGAGGAGTGTAGGCATGTTGTCCAAACTCATCACAGATTTTTAGTTGCATTGAGGTGGCTTGATGAAAAGAGGCGAGTTGAGGACTTGCCTTCATTTGTGGGATTGTGTGGACAAGCATATTGTAGCATGAAGAGATCACTTGGACTTGTGTGTTTCTCTTTATTTGAGGTAGAATGGTTGAGGGTGAAGCCTAACCATTCCAAGGCATAGAGAGGTATATGAAGCAGCATGACCATGTGATGAAGTAGTGAGGAAAAGGCAGTTTGGGTGTTCAGTTCTTTATGCATATTGACTAATTGTGCCATGAGGAGGGAAATGGAGTCAATTTGTCATAGAAGAATTTGTTTCTGAGTGAATTCATTATGCAGGAAGGTGAGGGATGACCTTAACTTGGTCTGATATCATTGCATGGATGAACCGAATTGTGAAAGGAAGTGATTAGTTTGTGCATGAGGGTGTGTAGTCTCAAGGAGTGTGATGGTTGAACTAACCATTTGACTAGTTCATGACTTGGGTAAGAGCATCAACATGACAAGGAGGTCAAGAGTACAGCTGCACCATTAGGTACAAAGTGCATCACTTAGACATTGTAGAGGATCTCCTTGACGAAGATCGAATGATGGTAGAAACGATGAGGCAAGGATGGACACTTGCCTTAGTCTTTGGAGTTGGACAGAGTGACAAAGATGTGACATAAGACACTAAGTTTGGGCATGAGGAAGTACATTCTCATGAGTTGGGAACAATGGTTGGACTAGATACCCAATCAATCCTAGGAATTGGGGAATTCAATGTGCGAAGACATGGAAAAAATTGGTGAAGTATGGGCACAACAAAAAAATCACAAGAATTCAACACTTGGGAAAAATTTTGAAGTGAAGTGGGCAGTTGTCATTTATAGCAGGAAGTGATAGCAGTAGAGAAACCAAACAAAATCAAGGCAACAACATTTTAGTGAGATAGTGAAAAAAATCGTGTGAAGTTGGGTGTAGTATGGTTCGGTTTGTGGAAACTTAGGGTTTCCACTTCGCAGTAAAAATTGGGGTTCTACTTTGGTAAAAATTTGGGGTTTTCGGTTGGCATGAAAATTAGGGTTTCCAGTAGACTTAGTTTCAATGGAGGCACAAGCTCAGGCAGAGACTTGGAGATCACAGATTTTGTGTATGTTTTCAGGGACAACAACGAATTGAGGTGGGGGAGGATGTAAGGCCTTGGGAGATTAGCTCAAGCAGGTGCACTTCCACCATAGTCTAAATCAAGCAGGCAAGATGCTTGGTGAGAATGAAGAGACAGACATCTTCATATAGTGAGTATTTGGGGTTCCTTGGGTGCGTGGCGTGCCAAGGGATGACTCTACCCAAGGTTCCTTGCAATGCAAGACAAATGACAGACGATTTGATGAAGAGTTGAAGGAAAGACTTGGATGCCCCATCGATGAAGGGAAAATTGGCTAAGGCATGGGGGGCACACTTAAGAAAGTTGACTTGACTCACTTAAGGGGCACATGCACCCAAGAGGATGAGTCGATTAGATGGATGGGGCACGTCGGCATGTGAGGCGCACTAAGGATGGATGTGTTGGTCCCAAGGGGCATGACGATTGAGAGTGCATGGGTTCGTTTTGGAGATAGGTTTTGTGAAGGGGCACGATGATTCATTTGGATGTGGGTTCACGAAGGGGCGCGACACCCCAAAGGAAATGACGGTTTGCGATGGTGACCTTTAGAGAGCCTATAAGAGAATAAGGGTGCACAACCAAAGAAGGAAAGTTTTGGTAGAACTTAGAGACAAGGAGAGATTTGTTATTATGAGGCAGACGAAGAGGAGGATATCCCTCAAGGAGCCAACTTTCTCCACTCTGGGAGGACTTGTGTTTCCTTGAGGAGGAGGGTTCAACAGATACAGATGGGTGAATTTCTCTTGGGCCGATTTTAGCTAAGTCTAGAAACATGGGTCTATTGAAAGCATGTGTGAGGCAAAACCGAAATTGGTGAAGTTTGTGGAAGCGAAGAAGCAAAGACTATGGAAATGAAGAGACAACAATTCTATGGATGGGGGCACATCTAAGGTGCACCATAGGTGGTTGCGAAGATGGTTGTGACAGAGATTCTTGTGGTGCCATATATGTTCATGAGTGTCATGGTGAAGTGAGGAGAGTCGTTTGACTCTATCGAAGTTGTAAACTGAGACGATAGTGCTCATGTTGTAATTATTCTGCAATAACAAAGACTTAGTCAAGTGTTAAGCATTGTTTGTGTCACCTGCACTATATCTATGTTTTTCTTTCATTTCTTTCATTGTTTTTCTCTTGGCTTCTCATGTTCATGGATGTTTGCTTAAAAATGACTGAGTGTTAAAGAAGTTAACGAATGTATAAGTATACAATAGTTGCACTAGAGTAGGAGTGTGACTTGCCGGTAGCCTAGAATGGAGTATGGGTATGCTCTATGTGAAGAGGCATAGTCCAGAGGAAGTATCATTGGTGTTTCCAAGCATCCAAGTGAGAAACGTCGTGGTGTTGCACACCCTCAAGAGGTGAAAAACCTTAGGGAAATATGTGGAGACGTGACAACTACCATGTCTTTATATTTAATTATCCGATAATTCATTATGCAACTCTTGACTATGTTATCCATAACTATGTATCCAATAATATACTACTCCCGACCTATTTTCATATATATTTTTTCTTTATAGTGTGGGGTTCATATTTTACTTACATATACACACTTCTTAACTATCAACTATATTTAATATTTAATCACATTAATCAAAATTAGAAAGTATTTAAAATTATATCTTAAATTTCCATAAAACATTATGATATGTACAACTAAAACGTTAAGCATAGACACAACTAAAAAAATTTAAATTTTTTTTATTTTCACATAATATATACCATCGTGTTACTGCTATATGTTACACATATTTGATTGATGGGTCAATTGGATGTCGCTTGGGTGGTTGGGAGGAATGGTTGATACCCTCCCCACCCAGGTTCAATTCATTGTAAGTGACATGTGATACCCTTAAATGGGTCTATATGATGCTCTTGTTATTGAGCCCCCAATATTTTGAAAATGCTTGGCCTCCCTATGTTCTCTCGCAGATTTCAGGGGGGTTTTCCATGGACATAGCGAGTACCAATCTTCGGTGTCATGAACCACATGTAAAAAAAAATGCTTGGCCTCCCTATGTTCTCTCGCGGATTTCGGGGGGGTTTTCTGTGGACATAGAGAGTACGGGTCTTCGGTGTCATGAACCACATGTAAAAAAAAATGTCACACAAACTTGATAATTATTCTAGCTTCTAAACTATGTATAAGTAATATATTAAAACTATATATATAAGTTGCTAATTTACTTTGTATTTACACTCAACTTCATAATTTGGAAAAAAAAAAAATCTTTAGAGTTACTCTTTACATAGAGGAAAGTATTAAGTGTTTAGTT
>ML779199.1:444055-497430 GCA_009831015.1 Picea engelmannii
TATATATATATATATATAATAGTTAAAATTGAAATTATATTCCATCTGATTTTGGGTGTGTTAGCACTCAGTAATTTCTTTGGGATGTATCAAAGAAAGCCCCAAGGTCACTGTTTCAACCAACTTTAGATTGTATTCTGACCTATACAACCAAAGAGGGCTCTCTCATATATCTAATGACTGGTAATAACTCAAATATTTCATCAATAAATGCACAAAGGTTAGATTTTGCAATAGGACAAGTTTATTTTTGTTTTAAAAGGTATGGTAGGACAAGCAAGAGAGAAAGTATCATTGGGATATGGAGTCGGTTCGAGAAAATGATAGAAACAAATGAATTGGTGACTGAACTTGAGAGGTTAAAGGCTAAGTGAGCAATAATATTCAGTGAAAAATCGTTGTGTGTGGTGGGAGAAAAACACAGAAAGCAACTGAGAGCACCGTTGAGGATGAATTCGAAGTTAACTTAGAGGAAAATGGTTTGTCTAAATGGCGTGAATCCCAGGGCATTGCATAGTGAATCCCAGGTTCGAAAATATGTTCCTATTTAGATAGAAATAGATATGAATAAAGAATACATGAAGTACGTACACAAAGAAAGGAAACAATACATCCAACTGCTACAATTATAATCTTTTCATCAAAGCTTCAGGACTTTTGCATTAAATTTCGATCGAGCTCAAACAAACTACAATCAATAGT
The DNA here is from genome assembly GCA_009831015.1 of Picea engelmannii. Classification (NCBI taxonomy): domain Eukaryota; kingdom Viridiplantae; phylum Streptophyta; class Pinopsida; order Pinales; family Pinaceae; genus Picea; species Picea engelmannii. The sequence goes on from ML779199.1 coordinate 444,758, forward strand.
CATTGTCTACATTGTTTTTCCAACCAACCTCGTTTACATGAAAATGATCCCCATATATAGAAAACTAATTTCACCCTTGGATGCTATGGTCGAACTACTCCCTCCTAGAATCATGGATATGTTTTCTTTGAAAGAGAACAATAACTTCAATGGATTCACTAAAAATAGAAAACCCGACTTTGCCAAATCATAATCGTAACTGAAATATTATTTACAATCATTGATCATGATAAAAAAATTCGACCATATGGTTGTGATGAGCCATAATGTGCACTATTGGACACTCTTTCACCCTTTCACAGCAACCTACAGCAAAAAACACAACAGATTGCGCAACAAACTCGAAAAATAGGCGTTAAAGATGACATCATATCTCACTAATAAAAAACTATTTTCCAAAACTGAGAGAGGTTTTTGTATTTAATCTCGTTATAAAGAAAAATTTCTCTCAATTTCTTTAAATTAATCTACATCTGGACAGAATACATGTCGCAAAAACATATCTCGGACAAGAAATCATGAAAACTGAAAAAATAGGGCTCAAATATCCCTTTTCATCTCCCACAATATGAAATGTTTTTAAAATATGAGAGAGGTTTTTATTATTTGGTTTGTCCTCAACAAAAACCTCTCGGGGATTTTAAAAATTCATCTCCAGTTGGTCAGAAAGTGATCTTGAAGTTGACCACTAAACCAGTCATTTGCGCAGCGCGACTTGTAGCCTGTGTACAGGAAAATCCACTGCGCGATGACATCCTCTGCACGACAACATCCACTACCAGATGGAATCATTTGTGCAGTGAGATCCACTGCGCAACAATTTCCTATGCGCAACATCCCACTGCGCGAAAAAATCCACTTCGCGACGAAATCCACTGCGCGACAACATCATATGCGCGATAGCCCACTGTGTGACAAAATTCACTGTGCGACAGAATCCTTTGTGCGGTGAAATCCACTATGTGACAACATCTTATGCGTGACATCACATTACGTGACGAAATACACTATGCGACAAAATCCACTGCGTGACAGAAATCCATTGCACGACGAAATACACTGCACGACATAATCCTTTACACTGTGAAGTGCTCTGCGCAACGCGTAGAAAATTTTGCAGCTCGCAGTTGCAAATGGAAATGGAACAAATAAATGAAAAGATTCCTTTTGAAACTGACCCTTGGAGATGTTAGATGATGCCAGTCATAAAAACAATATGGGTGCTAACATGCATGACTTTGCAAATTGTTGACAAACTTATAACCTTAGCTATGAAAATCATGGTGCTAACAGCTGGATCCAACGGGGATGTTATCCTCCCTGTGAGGTAGCAAATAACAATAGACCGGGTGCCTATCCATTGGGTTTCTCCCAAACTCAACTTTCCAACTATAACTTGTAACCTACATCCGTTGAAAACCCAAAACTATATATGCTCCAAACTAAAATCTGAAACTAAGATGAAAATGAAAACTGCAGATTGCTAAAAGAAATGCTCGTTGTACTGAGCTTATTCACACTCCTACCTACCCTAACTACTGAAAAATTTGTCAATCAAGTAAGATCAAAATTCCAATGCAACCATGCAAGCACTTTATCCACTTTTTTATTTCTTTGCACATGCTTTCTCCAAAGCCTGTTTACTGATAAGTCATTCAAAAATTTATCGATAAATTCAAATCTTGAAAAATTAAAAACATTCGGATTGTTTGCCTCCTCCGCCAAAACTGCAAATGGATCCTTTAAAACATGCACAAAACAACAACCATGTTTCACCCCTTCCACTGCATTCTCGTTTTTATGTGATTTAACCTGTTGATTGCCACCAAGAGGCTGAAAAATCTGTTGATACTACTGGAAATAACAATCTTCTGAATTAGAAGACAGTGTTGGCTGAAATGAAACACTTGGTGGAAATCAATCCATATCTAACATCGACGTTGATTGACCTTCACCTTTATTTCCAAGCTGGTAGTTGAGCACAGGCTGCAAATCTAAACTGAAATAACCTTCCATGTAATCAGCAACACGGTCATTAAATGCATGAGAAGGTTGTTGGTCTTCCTCACTGATAACAATTTTCTCATGTAAAACAATGTCACTATGAATGCAGTCGGACTTCTTTTCTTCCTCTATTATCTCATGATTTACTTTCAACAATTCAAAGGAAGAAAAACATAATGGAAAATAGTTTTCATTTGCAAGTCCACCGCTTTCTTCATATTCAACATCATGCCTAGAGGATTTCTGATTTGAAACATTATAAACATTTTTCTTCAGCAATTTGAAAGAAGAAAAACATAATGGCAAGGTTCTTTCACCTGATTCAAAACCTTCTTCATTTTCTTCATTGTTGTCATATGCAAATTTTTCAATTTCTTTGGATTTCTGAACACACTCATTTTCAAATTCATCTTCGACCAATGGTTGCAATTTTGAACTGATAAAACCTTCCATATAACAAGAAACAAGGTCATTAAACACATGAGAAGATTGTTGCAATTTCTTGTCAATTATTTCCCATGAATCAATGTGGTTTTCCATCAGCACACATTCATATGCCTCAGTGATGATCTTTAAATTTTCTTTCAACAATTTAAATGAAGAAAAGCATAAAGGTAAAGAATTTCCTTCAGCTAATTCGGTACTTTCTTCATATTCTTCTTTGTAGCTATGATATGTAGGTTGATTGCTCTCATTACACTGCTGAAAATGAACATTTTCTGATAGAGAACGTGCAGTTAGTTGTTCTAGGAATTCAACATCATAACCATCATCATATTCATCATATATAGGAAAATCAACAGCATCTGCAATGTCATCTAACAAGAAAAATCTTGGGACGTCAACTTGCTCTTCAACAAGATGATTTGCAAATTCATTGTCTTGATTGTCTACAAATGAATACATAAAACAATCAGCCCCATGCTTATCATGGGATGGATCAGAAACTAAATTAGCACCTTCTTTTTCAATAAATGGAATATAATCCTTTGCAAAATCATCAACATTTAAAGCTTCAACAGGACATATGATATCATTAACCCTCTTCTCAAGATTCAAATCAATCGTTCTTTGTTCATATTCATTGTCATGTTCTTTAGCATCCAACTCCTCATTTCAAATATGTTTACATGCTTGAATATTGTCTTCAACTTCCTGAGCATTATTGAACATCTATTGCAAAGACATAGACTTCCTCTCCATCAAAAGAAAATATAAGTATGATTGAAAGGTTGTTACGTAATGGAGCATGGAATCAACTTCAGGAGGTTGGAATTATTTAGGCAGTTTATAATAAAGACCAGCAAACCTCCTACTAAAATTTGAGATGGTTTCATCTTTCATTCTTCTCATGGCATAAAACTTTGAAAGGAGTAGATCCCATGACTTTCTCTCACCCCAAAATCTATGGAAATCTTCCTTCAGTTCATCCCACGAGCTAATCGAATGAGGCTGCAATGTTTGAACCATGCTTTGGCATCTCCTTGTAATGACTAAGAAAATGCCCTCATAGACACATCATCATATTCGATCTCAAAAAGCTCTATAAAATACTTAAAGACCTTAATATGTTTTTCAGCTGACTTTTCATCAAGCTCTCCATCGAACCGAGGAAGGTACTTACAATGTTTCAAAGGAAAGTCGTGAAGGATATAAGGAAATTTAAGAGGAATGTATCTTTCTTGAATCTTGGAGGGTGTAGGATTAAGAATAGAAGGTACAATCTCAACTTTGGTTTCATTAATCTCAGAAGAATGATCATGAACATCATATGGCTCAGAGGAAGGAGCTTGGTGAATATTGGTTGTACAAGAAGAATGAGGTATACCTATAGTTTGTCATGGAGGATATACAAGGGTAGATCTATGGGCTTCATTTGAATGCAATAAGTGAAGAAATATTATTTTAAAAAACTCAGGAAAGGACAAGAAGATATTGATAAAATGGAAAAGTACTTCTTGAACTAAACTTAATCTTGAGTACCTTATTTTTCCATATTGCTCTTCCATATCTATGTCAACAAGTCTCATTCTCCAGTGGAGTCTTTGAATCACATTTGAAGCTTTATTGGAGTCGCCATGAAAATGTTAGCTCTGGATTCTTCTGCCAATGGAATCACCTTCAACTAATTTTCTGATGTATGGAGTCGCTAGAGCAGAAATATAGCCAATATGTGCCTAAGTGACTACTTCTCTCAGACCTCAGAACTCAACCATGTCATTCTTTCCCAGGCAAAATTTTCAATTTCATCCCTGACAACGACTGTATCAAATAAAGCCCCGAGGTAACTGTTTCAACCAACTTTAAATTGTATTCTGACCTATACAACCAGAGAGGGATCTCTCATATATATAATGACTGGTAATAACTCAAATATTTTGTCAATAAATGCACAGAGGTCAAATTCTGCAATAGGACAAGTTTATTTTTGTTTTAAAAGGTATGGTAGGACAAGCAAGAGAGAAAGTACCATTGGGACATGGAGTCGGTTCGAGAAAATGATAGAAACAAATGAATCGGTAACTGAACTTGAGAGGCTAAAGGCTAAGTGAGCAACATCTTCAGTGCAAAATCGTTGTGTGTGGTGGGATAAAAATACAGGAAGTAACTCGAAGCACCGTTGAGGATGAATTCTGAGTTAACTTAGAGGAAAACGGTTTGTCTAAATGGCGCAAATCCCAAGGCACTGCACAGTGAATCTCATGTTCGAAAATACGTTCCTATTTAGACATAAATAGATATGAATAAATAATACAGGAAGTACGTACACAAAGAAAGGAAACAATACATCCAACTGCTACAATTATAATCTTTTCATCAAAGCTTCAGGACTTTTGCATTAAATTTTGATCGAGCTCAAACAAACTACAATCAATACTCATTGTCTACATTGTTTTTCCAACCAAACCCGTTTACATGAAAATGATCCCCATATATAGAAAATTAATGTCACCCTTGGTTTTTAGGGTCGAACTACTCCCTCCTAGAATCATGGATCTATTTTCTTTGAAAGAGAACAATAACTTCAAAGGATTCACTAAAAGTAGAAAACCTGACTTTGCTAAATCATAATCGTAACTGAAATATTCTTTACAATCATTGATCATGATAAAAATTATACCATATGGTTTTGATGAGCCATCGTGTTCACTGTTGGACACTCTATCACCCTTGCACAACAAGTCTGTTACGCAACAGTAACCTACAACAAAAAATGCAGCGGATTGCGCAGCTAACTCGAAAAATAGGTGTTAAGTATGACATCATATCTCATTAATAAAAAAATACTTTCCAAAACTGAGAGATGTTTTTGTATTTAAGATCGTTATAAGAAAATTTTCTCTCAGTTTCTTGAAATTCATCTCCAGCTGCCCGGAATACATGTCGCAAAAATATGTCTCGGACAAAAAATCATGAAAACTGAAAAAAAAAATAGGGCTCAAAGATCCCTTTGAATCTCCCAAAATATGAAACGTTTTTAAAATCTGAGAGAGGTTTTAATTAATTGGTTTGTCCTGAACAAAAACGTCTCGGGGATTTTCAAAATTTCTCTCCAATTTGGCATAAAGTGATCTTGAATTTGACCACTAAACCAGTCATTTACACAGTGCGACCTGTAGCCTGTAAGCAAGAAAATCCACTGCACGATGACATCCTCTGCGCGACAACATCCACTGCACGAAAGAATCCTTTGCACAGTGAAATCCACTGCGTGACAACATCCTATGCGCGACAACCCACTGCGCGACAAAATCCACTGCGCGATGAAATCCACTATGCGACAACATCCTATACGCGACAGCCCACTGTGCGATGAAATCCACTGCACGACAGAATCCTTTGCGCGGTGAAATCCATTGCGTGATAACATCCTATGCGCGATGAAATCCACTGCGCGACGAAATCCATTGTGCAATAGAAATCCACTACATGACAAAATCCACTATGCGACATAATCCTTTACGCGGTGAAGTGCTTTGCGCAACGTGTAGCAAATTTTGTAGCGCGCAGTTGCAAATGGAAATGGAAAAAATAAATGATAAGATTCCTTTTGAAACTGACCCTTGGAGATGTTAGATGATTCCAGTCATAAAAATAATATGGGTGCTAACATGCATGACTTTGCAAATTTTTGACAAACCTATAACCTTAGCTATGTAAATCATCATGCTAACAAGGTGGATGGTTAAACAATGGTGATGATAATCCATTCTTTAAACTCTTATTTGCTTATTAATTAAGTATATATTAAATTGTTAAAATTTTGATTATAGCGCATCCAAATTTAGTTGGATATATGGTTAAGCTATGGTGACAGCGTTCCCTTTTATATGATATTTAAATTTTTTTTAACTTAATTCTTTAAATGCTTAAATTATGTTTGTAAGAATTGTGGTTTTAATGGGATTGGATGGTGTTGTGAGTCCTTATACTCGTCATTAGTGTTTATGTGTTTATATCATCTAATTCATATGATTCGATGTTGTAGATATTACCTTTCATGGATCAGAAGGCCCTGTTCACATCTAATTGCTTGATCACAACAAAATTGATTGGGCTAAACACCAAAGTGTTAAATATCCTCACGTATAAACAATTTGGTTTGGATTAGGCCCTCTTATCAGACCTTTGTTGCAAGTATCTTCCCTCTTTGTTGTTTTCGACACCAGACACAACCAATTCTCAGATGCCATTATAGGTGGTTTTCTCGGCCCTCTTCACTTGGGCCCCTATTTCACTACCGTTTACCCTAAATATTTTGTTAGATTGGATGACCCACATATTTATGATTTATTGAAAGCCTATATCATGCCACAAGGATTCAATATGAAAATAGATTCTCTAATCATGCAATTAAAATTTTGTGTATGTGTGAAATTTGGTAATGATACCCTTCCTCACTTATAGCCCAAGGTTCATCAAAGTTAGTAATGATACCCTTTACTAATCAGTCGATGATCCTATTTATAACATAAAATTAACTAAAAATAATGGCTAAAGGGAAGAAAAGTAAAAAAAAAATCACCACGTGGCGTTCTCATCTATCAGTTTATCTAAGAGTCATCTCAATGTATCACTTTAAAAGGGTGACTCTTCTTGTACTCCGACCACTTGATGAACAGCTCCTCGCAAGTGTTGGCATATGAGAATCTATGTTGTTCCATCGGGGTTGCATAAATCTCTCTTATCTCTACCGTATGTGCCTGATACTTGACTATATTGGCACTTAACTATTGTAGCATATCACGAGCCTTGATCGGATGTTCCATAAACAGTCGCACCTGACCTGGCACTGTGTTTTCCACCTTTGCTAGTTCTTCGGCCCATGATGAATCTTTCTCGGTGTGCGATTTGACTATGTCGCGTAAGTCAACGAAGTCATTGGGCATTCCAAACTCGGAGAGCCTGATATCCTTCATTTCCTTGTTGATTTTGATCCAGTTCTTCTCGAACTTGGCCAATTTTCTTGAATTTCCCGATGAGGCTCCCGATCTATTCTTGCACAATACTCGAAGGCATCTTTCCTGCAATCAAAAAATGAAATCCTTTAGAGACCGTGTATAGAGTAACACTGGGTAAACTACATGTATAAAGTGTAAGCATGAGAAATCCATACTGGTACATACCTGTAAAGCTCTCTAAACCTGGTTATTTGATACTTACAAGATCTATGCAACTTTTGAATCCCTTTCTTCGCTTATGTTAGCACCGTCATTTTTCTCTAGTTATGGTAGATCTGTGTGCCACAGCATGAAAATATCAGGTACGAAATAACATGAGATTTGAAGTCAAGCCAGTGGTCGGTTGGTGTTGGCCCTTGACAAAGTTTGAGGATCCTTGGTCACTTTTAACCTATTTTGGGACTTCAACAAGATGTTGAAGGCAGAGTGCAAGACGAAGTAGAGATCGCAGGATCTCGGCCCCTTTTTGGGTTTTGGGATTATTTAATGGGTATGGGATGTCGTCCCATGGGTTTACCCATGTCTAGGACCATTTTGTAATGTATAAATAGATATCTAGTCGATGTAGGAAGAAGCCAATGTTCTAAGTGTGAATAGTTGTGGATGCTTTGTGCATGCTATGTGTTAAGAACTTGCAGAGCTAAGTGCAAGTGACTGTAAGAATCTTGTGTATAGACCGTGAGAAGGATTTGTGCTTAAACCTAGATCGAGGAAGGAGGATCTGGCGAGGTGCGCGTAGATATCCTGTCCTATGCGGAGTGGGTTATGAGGCTTTGTGCATGTAAGAATATTGACAGAAGCTAATAAAGAAGACAAAGATTTGGTGGGTGTAGCCCCATGGTGGGGGTGAACCACATATATGTTGTGTTGCTCTTCTTTGTGCAATGTGTTGATTTTCTTATATGATAACTTGCTTAGTGCTTTGATGCAGATGAATGGTAGATAGATATGTTAATTCTTTGTGCCTAATAGTATGAATGAATACTAGATTTGGCCTATGTGGATGTTCTTAGTGCTTGAATATAGTAGATCTGGATGAATATTGTGATGATCTGTAATTAGGGTTTATTGTGTTGTAACTCAGACTGGATATTGATGAATGTTAACTGTTGAGTGCTCTGTTAAGTGTTATAATCACAGATCTGTGTCCCAGCTAAGGTTGCAGACATCTAAGTCATGTAACCACCCCTTGGTACATTGTTGTAGCATTGAACCCTGGGTCTTCCCCTGTGCCAACAAATGGTTTCGTTTTCGAGACTTGAAACTGTGATTATTGGGAACTGAGGAAGAAGAAGCTTTGTGCAAAGATCCGACCTGAAATTGTGAAAGCTTTGTGCGTAGATCTATTTCTCTAGTGCACAGTGTTCTACTTGATATGTGAAGCTATGTGCCAAGAAGGTTCATATCTGAATAAAAGAGGTAAGATCTGCAAGCTCTGTGCTATGATAAAGGTAAGAATAGTGAAATTTGTTTAGATCTAGAAGCTTTGTGCTCTGTTGAAAATAAGATTAGTGGAAATTTTTGTTTCTAAAGTATGGATCTAGGTATGTTTGATAAGATTTGTCCTAGCTTGAAAACTAGGGCACTGATAGATGAAAGAAGATTTGACATGAGTATATCTGATAAGAATAGTGAAAGATATTTTATACCTATGCATAGAGATAATGTTTGTACTAACAAATGGATGCAGGATCCTAGAAATAATTTTTTACAGGTTAGCTACCATGATCCTAGTGCGCATTACAAAAAATTTTGGGGATCATTGAAGAGAAAGAGAGGATTAACTCTTTGTTACAGTTGCAGACGTCCAAGACATCTTGATAAGGAATGCCCTAGAAGAAAACCTAGTTTCCATTGTTGCAAAGTTGTGGACCATGAAGTATTGGATTGCCCTAGAGTGATTTCCAAGATTGAAAGGATGAATATGAGACAAGGAGACCACAAGAAAGGTTAAGCAACTGATATTATGACAGAACCTCAGAAAGAATCAGAAAAATTATTGTTACAGATGCAAGAAACCCTGAATGACCACCGACATATCATCTTATCAGAGATATGCAAAGAAAAAGAATGCATTGAAGTAAGAATAGGAGACTCCAACATTGACTGTGTTCTGGATGAGGAAACACAGGTGAATATTATGACAGAAAGAACTTGGGAAATTCTAGGAAAACCTGTTATGATTCCTTCATTGGGAGGAATAGGATTATTTAGAGGAAAGTTGATAAACCTATGTGGGAAGATCAACCAGATATCTATGAATGCCAATGGAACTTCGACAGAGGAAGAATTTGAAGTTGTTAAATTTATTGAGAACAATGCCCCATTTTCTATGTTTCTAGGAAAACCTTGGATTGAAGGAGATCAGGCCAGAAGGAAAGAAGAAGAAACCTTAGAGCAGAAGAAGAAAGAGTTAAAAGATTTCATGACTAGGAGGATCGCACACTTGATTGAAGAACAGAAAAACCAGGCGAAGCTATTTAAAGCCAGAGACTTGGATGTTGAAGTGGGAAGAACAACAGAAGACCCGTAGAAGACTGAAGCACCTATTCCAGATACAGATGAATTATTACCCCTGATTTCTAGGAAAGAATCTCAACAGCGTGAACTTACTCTACCAAAAGAAGATAAGAATCAGAATGGAAAAAGGAATACTGAGATGAATCTCATTGGATAGAAGGCCCGAAAACTAAGTAAGAAGAGAGCTAAGACCGAAAAGTTACAGAAATCCCCAGAAGGAACTTCACAGAAGGAAAATTTGCAAAATTGGAACTTCGTCGGGATATTAGAACAACATCACATGGCACTTCGCCATGGCAATTCCATATAACCGTTGGGAATAGTATAACCATTAGACCAACGACCCGAACGGGTAGAAAGACATTTATGATCAAAAAGTTCACCACCAGACCGTTGGGACCGCGCCATAACGGACAGAACTAAGTTAATGAAGGCTTTTCACCCTTTGCAAGAGATTTGTTGCCTTGTTATCTATTTATCCCGTCATGCCACGCAACGAGACCACTTTTGCTAATCGTGAATCTAAGCCCTCGGATTAGTTGATTTTGCACAGTGATCATCGTGCTCTTACCATCCATCCCGTTGCATTAACTAATTACTCTTCGAACCCGAGATATTCAACCACGAGCATGCATGTTGGACGAGCTTAGCACTACAAAGAAAATTGTCGAAGAAGTTCTCATCGACATAATGACTGAAAGAGTAATGTTTGAAAGAGCAACGTCTGCAAGTATTCAAGCGCCATCGATGAGAGGAGTGCAATCCTCTCCATCGACTTCTCGCGGAGCCGGATCATCCTGACCATCAACAAAAAAGAGAACCAAACACAGAGACGACCTAGCAAATGCGAAGCTGATCCCAACCATATTTCTCAATTACATCCTACCTCTGGCTGGTGCGGTGAATCGAGATAGTGTGCCAAGGGATTTTGAGTACTCCATGGTTACTGTGTACCTCTCAAAGGGGATACGCGCAGTCCACGTGTAGCAGGACAAGATCGCAGTGTTGAAGTTCAGTGACTTCAGCCTTAGAGATCGCAAGAACTATAGCATGCTCGCCCCGTACAAATACATGACCATAACAAAGGGGAAGAACTCAAAGATAATCCCTCAGTCATGGACGATGAACCTCGCGCAGTCCACCCTGCTAAATGTAATGAAGATCCCACACTTCAGAAGGCACCAGGAAGTGAACGCATGTGTCAAGCTATTACTTTCATGTTACCATGGATATTACTTATGGCTAGACCATCGTATTACAGTCGATCTGACCCTGATCCATAGGATCACCAGATTAAGTATGCAAGGACCTGATCCATAAGAGTTCTATCCAGGAAAAGCCACAGATCACGCACTAGCACAAAATATCAAAGATACATGCGGCGATGTTGAAAAGGGGATGTGAGGATACAACGTAGCCTCCATCCAGAATGGCATAGTGCGCCTAGCCTGCCAGCTAATAGCCAAAAATTTAGTAAGTAAGAACAAACCTACGTAGGTTACAGGATTTTTCGTTGACCTCACAAGGAAGTGCATGGAAGGCCTGCAGATGAACTGGGTGAAGTACCTAGTTAATCAACTGGAACTAGACTGTCGCAAAGCACAGGATCAAGGCTACAAGTTTCAATTTAGCTAGCTCATAATCCTCGTCGCCTTTGTTGCCTGGTAGATGTCTAAATGTGCGACCTTTCCTGATATTGAACCATTCAAGTCACTTGTTGCGAAGTTCACTACACTTTGGTACTCGAGTGATATGAACAAACAGTAACAGTCGAACGTTGATTTTCATACATATTACCTTCAGCTAACGAGAGCTATCGAAATTGAACCTTGCATGACCCTGAACACCCTACAGAGGTTCTGACCCCTGATGAATTTTTGTGTAGATCGGCACTTCATCTACATAACAACGTGAGCCGATGAACTTAAGGAGCAGATTCAATCGTACTACAAACTCACGGAAGAAGACCTGGGGGAAATCACTAAGGTTTGGTCTACAAACCTCCTTATTCACGCAGACCCTGCAAAGATGTCTGACCCTGACAGCCCAAAGACCATGCATAAATAAAATGATACACCCAGGCCCAGCAGAACGAAGAAGAACGAAGAGGTCCAATATTTAAGCAGTGCCTCAGGAAAGACTGCTTCAGTATCACCAGACTAAGGGGGTGATGGCGAATTCAAAGAGATAAATGGCAAGGGAGCTGAATAGAAGTAAGGAAAAGTAACGCCACCTAGAGACGAGGTTGATCCCCTGAATAAGAGGAAGGTTTCTCCTTCGAAACCTTCTTCCTAGAAGAAATCGAAAGCCACCCTGACCAAGATGAAGACTGTGCTTACTGCCGATGATTTGTATTTCATCATCACAACTCTAAACAACACTTTGCCGGAAATCGCAGAGAAACAGGAAGCCAAGTAGGAGGACATGTACGATATAATTGAGGTCAAACTCTGAGGGGTACAGCAGGCCCTTCATTCCAGTCGCACAACCTCCACTGCGCCCCTTCCATCAGGAGAACTAGAGTTGGGAGATGAGCTAGCCCAACTCCACCGACTAGCTGATACAGTTGAAGCTCACCTTCGTCGCGCTCAAGAAGAAATAGAACAAGCCACCCAGGCCCTGAAGAAATTGCAAGGTGTAATCATAGAACAACACAGAGTTTTAGAACATGAGAAGGTTTCTCTCTAGGCAAAATTTGAATAAGAGAAAGTACATATGCAACAAGAAAAAGAACAGTTGCTCACAGAATAACTCAAAGTGAAGGAGGCAGTCAATAGAGCACTCTACTCTATGACAGGCTTAGAGCCACAAGTAGAAATCCAAGTCACGCATCAAGTAGATCATCTTGCAGAAGCTATCCAACAGCTACAGCAAAAAATAGTAGACTTAGAGCTCCGCACAGTGCCCAGCACCCCGCAGGATGTGAGGGATCAAAGAGAAGCAACTGCTCGAAGAACAGTTGAGTGAATAAAATCCCTCACCATGGAATGTAAGCAACTCATTGATCGTAGTTCCCAGACCTATGAGAAACTCAATGAGAATCTAGAACTGAAGGCAATGGAGTCGCATATCCAAGAGGTGAACTATTAAGCAGAGACAATACAAGCGCAGTTGAAGCCCCTGCCAGCTATGGAAGTAATGAAGCGATCCTAGAAGCAGCGCTCTAGCCAGCAGTAGGTTCACATTATCCAGATAAAATTCATGGAAGTGACTCAGAGGCTCCAACCTATAAAGGATAAGGCTCACCAACTGTTCACAGAGATCGAAGGCCGAGGAGCGGAACTAGAGAAAGTCGTCACTACAGTAGAAAAGAACCTAGAGGGACATGTCAATGAAGCAGTCATACAAGATTTCGTTGAATAGGAGTTCATGGAAAAACAACAAGTCGAAGCAGCTCAAGCCAAGCTCGAGACTTTTGAAGAAGAACGAGTCAGATCAGAGTGACTCGGGACGAGTCACAGGTGAGTGTTGGGGGGCTATTGGCCCTTGACCAAGTTTTGAAGATCCTTGGTCACTTTTGACCTATTTTGGGACTTTGACAGGCTGTCGAAGGTGGAGCGCAAGATGAAGCAAATATCGCGAGATCTTGGCCCCTTTTAGGGCACTTTTTTGGTTTTGGGATTATGTAATGGGTATGGGATGTCGGCCCATGGGTTTACCCATGTCTAGGCCCATTTTGTAATGTATAAATAGATATATAGACGATGTAGGAAGAAGCTAATGTGCTAAGTATGAATAGTTGTGGATGCTTTGTGCATGCTATGTGTTAAGAACTTGCAGAGCTAAGTGCAAGTGACTGTAAGAAGCTTGTGTATAGACCATAAGAAGGCTTTGTGCTTAAACCTAGATTGGGGAAGGAGGATCTGGCGAGGTGCTCGCAGATTTCATGTCCTATGCGGAGTGGGTTCTGAGGCTTTGTGCATGTAAGGAGATTGACAGAATCTAATAAAGAAGACAAAGAGTTGGTGGACGTAGCCCCAGGGTGGGGGTGAACCACGTATATGTTGTGTTGCTCTACTTTGTGCAATGTTTTGATGTGCTTATATGATAACTTTCTTAGTTATTTGATGCAGATGAATGGTAGATAGATATGTTAATGCTCTATGCGTAATAGTATGAATGAATACTAGATCTGGCCTATGTGGATGTGCTTAGTGCTTGAATATAGTAGATCTGGATGAATACTTTGATGCTCTGTAATTAGGGTTTACTGTGATGTAAATCATACTAGATATTAATGAATGTTAACTATTAAGTGCTCTGTTAAGTGTTAGAATCATAGATCTGTGTCCCAACTAAGGTTGCAAACATCTGAGTCCTGCAACCACCTCTGCCTCTACCTCGGGTGAGACTTCATTTTCTTCGCAGGTGTTGTCGAAAGGGCTGGTAGTTAGGGTTTTGTTGGTGTGTTGTTGTAGCGTTGAACCCTAGGTCTGCCCATGTGCCAACAGTTGGCCCTTGGAGTCGGGAAAGGATGTCAGAGCCAAACATGTGTTAAGAGTACGAGTATGTTCCAAAAGAGTCAGGTCATGTCATAAGGGAAGTCGTTAGGTGCCTCAAGTCGAGGCAAGTTGTTTAAACAGAAGTCACATCGGCAACTGAAGCAACCATCATCAGCTCATCATGAAGGCTCGAAGAATAAAAAATCACAGCACTCGTGTCAAGAACACCCTGCAACTCCTATTGATTGTATCTCACACACCCTGAAACGTATTCGTCGCCCGGATGTGCCACAAAAAATCTTCAGTTCGCTTCAAAACATCTAGTCACGATGAATTCAGTGTTCCTTGGCACGTTTCCACCCACTGCCCGCTCTGTTATAAATTCAGTATGTTCTTCATGTATTCTACTCACTAGCTGAGCTTAAGCACTGTTGGTAGTTCGTCTCGTGAGCTCAAATTATTCAATTTTTTCGCTTCGGGCCCTTGCCAATTTCTCAACGCATAAGACAGATATGTGTCGCACCATGGGAACCCCTCAAAACATAAGAAGGGGCACGCGAAGTAGAAGAAGTTCCAGGCTTGAGCCCCAAAGCACCTGGGATTCGTTCTTACTCGCAACGGGCATTCCCGAGGTTTCAAAGGGAGGTTCCTACCTGCGCATGGAAACAATGATATCACACTATGAGAAGGTCGAAGAGGAAGAAGTTGTGCCGAAAGGAAGGACGTTGGAAGACATGCCTCCCCAACAGCAAATACCTCGGAGAAGGGGAAGGCCAAGGAAGAATAAGGAAGTTGGGGAAACCCAAATCCCAATCAATCCATGTGAAAGATCGGTTGTTGAGGAATTAATTATGTGTGATATTCAGCTAGAGCCTGTCAAAGTCACAAGTCAGGGAAGCGGGAGTGAAACAAGGAGGACAGGACCCACGGACACTAATGTTCGAGAGCTGAATAAACAGCTAAAATAGGCACAACTCGCCATCGTCGAACTCTACCAGGAAAATAGAGAACTAAGATGACAGCTGGTGGCAAAGACCCTTGAGGTGTCAGTATCATAGGGTCATGAAGGGAACGTGACATGGCTCAAGAGACAGCTCTAGGAAGCGCAAGATACAATCATGCAGTTGTGTGAAGCACAAAGGGCATCAAAAGAACAGAATATGAAACACCTCAGAGAACATGAAACAGCCAGGTAGAAATTCCGTGCGGATCTTTCTAGCGCAGAGAAGGGACATGATTAACTAACTCTATTTTGTATTCTCAGACGCGGCACAAATATTGACAGTTTTGAAGATTTTTCATGTTTTTAACGTAAACCAGGTTGGTTGTCCAAATAGTGTAGATAGTGTCTATTATATGTAATTTGAGCTCGATTGAAACCTAATGTAAAAGTCCTGAAACTTTGATGAAAGGATTCTGGTTGTAGTGGTTGGATGTATCATTTATTTTCTTTGTATATTTATTTCTTGTGTTCTTCATCCATATCTTTTTTTGTCTGATTCGGAACGTATTTTCGAGCATGGGATTCGTTGCATAGCACCCTTTGTTTGCGTCATTCAGACAAACTGTATTTCCTCCAAGTTAACTCTGAATTCATCCTCAGTGGTGCTCCGAGTTTCTTTGTGTACTTTCCTCCCAGAATCTTTGCAATTTAATTCATCGTGGGTTGTCGGAGAAGGCGTTGAGGGTGATTTGTTCTATCGGTAAATTCAAATGGTCCTTTTGAAAAACCTATGACGTCGATCGATTTCATTGTACGGTGCTAACATGGAAATATTGGCTTGGGACATGTGGCAATGAAAACCGTTGACTTAACTCGCGAGTATTAGTCGGAGTCAAGACTTTCCTCCAGTTGTGCATTCTTAAACTAAACTTGGGATTGTTGATGCCAAAAAAGGTGTTGGGGATCGGCGATCAGGGATAAACCTGTCGCATATTTTCCTTTGGGTTAGCATCTTCAAAAAATCCTGATGCTGAAACATTTTGGGAGTCGACGATCAGAGAAAAAAATTTAGCGTGGTCTGACCATTCATAGCGATTTGGTCTTCTTCGTTTCGCTAAGCACATCGGGTATCGGCCATTGGAAATATCATTTCTTTCTTCATTAACGTTTACTATTTTTTCTTTTTACCGATGCCGAAGGGGATTGGTTGTTGGTGATATCCTTGTGTGATTCTTGTCACAAAAGAAAACTTTCTTTTTTCGATGCCGGTGAAGATCGGTGCTCGGCGAATGCGGTTTTTTCGAGTGATTTTCCTTCATCTTTTAAATCCTTCCGATGTTGAATTTGGGCACATCGGGTGAAAATTTTTTGGTTGTTGATTATTTATTTAAAGGTTGGGCCTTTTAAGTCGTTATTTTTCATAGATTCAAACAAACTTTGAAATACTTAATGAGAGTCAAGATGATAAGCAAAGGCAACATTTTTCACAATGAAGTCGAATTAGATAGTGCAAAAGATCAAGTGGTACCCAAAAAAGTAAAATTTGACATAGGATTTTTTGGTGTATTGAGTTCTCAACAAATGGTGACTTACTAGAAAAAAGAAAAATCTTTGTTCCTCCTTCAGGCTCGAGTGATGAAAAATTTGGTGGAGAACTTAACTGGTTTTCATCAGAGCTTCTTTTACCTTTTTGTTTGGAATTTCCTCGATTGATGCATTTGGATCTGCCTGTGGGGTTTTTAAACCTTTATTCTACCTTATTTTCATGTAACCTTGACTCATGCCTTCTTTTGAAAAGAGTCTAGTAAAGCATTCATAGGCACTAGGCACTTTTGTTCCCTTCATTCATTTGCTACGATGTTTCTCTGCTGCCAGTGAGCATCCATAGCCCCGGTGGAGTCACCCCAACGTCACAGACCTTGCTCCGCTGCCAACGAGCATCCATAGCGTCAGTGGAGTTATTTTCATACTCTCTCCCACTATGTGCTCATTTGATATAGTTGATTTTTATTTCGGCAGAATGCCCTGAGCTAGCGGGAGAGGAGGACGTTTGTTATTTGCAAAAAATATGAGGTGATTAAGGTGAATCTCACTAGCTCTGTCTCTGAGGTGCATGTAGTATTTTCCATCTTTCCTTCTTTCTCGTAAAGTCTTACCAAACCACTAAGAATACACTTTCGCATTTCTCCAAAGTTGTTCCTCTGTGCATGTTAGATGGAAAATCCCTTGAAACAACCGCATGTTCTCCATCGTTTCTTGTGTTTGTATGTGAGCGACGAGTCAAGAAGAGAGTTTTCTATGTCGCACAATTTGAGGTCAACCATTGTCTTTCTAAACACAATCTTCAATAGCGCATAAGTACAAATAGCAAAAGAAAACAAAAAAGCATTTCACAATCGGCCTAGCTAACAACAAAATCATGAAAATACGCACGCAAAACATAATATATATATATATATATATATATATATATATATATATATATAATAATGGAAATATTTTTTTAGGGATTCGTGATTCACTGGGAGAGCGTCAAGTTCCCCCCTTAGATTTTGTAACCGACAAGTGCCTACCCCAATCTTCTCGGCCACCTGGAAAGGTCCAAGCCATAGATTCTAAAACTTAGAATGTTTTCCTTTAGGTCGGTTTTCTCTGTCCCACTTCAAGACTAGGTCTCCTACTTTAAAATTCTTCTCTTTAGCCTTATGCTTGTCAAACCATCCAATTTCCTCTTCTTTCCCCCATCTCCTGTTGAGTAAATAGGGATCAGACTGCAGGGTGAGGCATGATTACTTTGGTGTGGTTCTTGAGGATGTAAGATATGAAATTTTGTATTGCCTTATAAACCACGTAAGCTTGTTTATCTATAGCAGGATAGTTAAGTTCAGCACCTTGGAGGTTAGTTCTCATGAACAATACAAGGGCTTCATTTTTTTCATCATCCATCTGAGTTAATACTGCGGTGAATGATTGGTCAGAAGAGAAAGTGTAGAGGAAGAAATCTTTGTTGAAATCAGGATGTCATAGCATTGGGGCTTGAGAGATAGAGGTTTTGATCTTGTGGAAAGCCATCTTTCTTTCATCATCCCACTTAAACTCACAATCCTTACAAATCATCTTTTGTAGAGGTTTGATAGTTTCCGCGAAATCGAGAGTGAACTTCCTCACAAAATTGATTTTCTCGAAGAATGACTGCATAGCCTTCTTGTTGTGAGGTAATGAAAGTTAAGTTATAGCCTTAATTCTTTCTGGGTATATGTGAATGCATGCATGAAATATGATGTGTCTTAACAACTTACCTTCTTCGACACCAAAGATGGTTTTCTTAGGGTTTAAGGAATTACTGTATTTTATACACCTTTCGAAAATCTGGGTTAAGTGTTGGATGTGGTCTTCCATGTTCTTTGAATACACAGTCACATCCTCCAAGTACACTACTACACACTTGTTTATTAGTCCCCGAAATTCTACGTCCATGGCCCTATGGAAGGTTGTTCCTACATTGATTAACCCAAAAGGCATGTGTTTGTAAGCGAAAATTCCCCACTTGGTTCGGAAGGTAGTTTTCAAGAAGTCTTCTTCTAAAACTAAAACTTGTTTATACCCTGAGAAATCGTCTAGTAAGGAGAAAATTTTAGAGCCAAACACCGTCTGCAGGAGTTTCTCCATTGGAGGAACTGGGTAGTTGTCCTTTTCTCAAGCTCTGTTGAGCTTTTTGAAATCTACACATAAGCGAATCTCCCCAGACTTTTTCCTTACAAAAACTAAATTAGCTACCCATGCAGAGTGTCTAACCTGGAAAACAATTTTGGCATCTAATAGTTACTTTAACTCTTGACACATGAGAGGATCCAGGGAGAGCTTCTATTGGAAGAGTTTCACTTCAGGCTTTAACAGGATAGTGTGTTGAATGATACAGGTATCATAAGTTTTCAGATCTCAGTAGGACCATGCAAAGACATCTTGATATTGTCTGAAGAGTTTGAGATAGGCATTCCTTTCTTCTTTAGATATGTTTTTGCCGAGGTTTACATTTTTTGGGTTTTCCGGGATTCTGAGATTTATGGTTTCATGCATGGGATAGGAACTACCGGTCTTCGCGTTTTTCACCCCTTAAATATTTCTTTTAGGTCAAAAAGGTTTTCTAAATTGGCTATCCCCTTCGGTATCGTGTGAGACTTTGATTTTTCGATCGGCTGATTTATATGAGGGTTGGATTCTGTCAATTGTTCCTGGAATAATTCATCGCCAAGTCCTTGAAATTATCTTGATTAGTCAAAAAATTTATGATCTGTTCATCTCTTTCAAAGACCTTCCAATTAGAAATATTGTTGGGCACCGATAGTTTGTAGATAAATTCCACAGTAAACCGGTTGGCTTCATAATCTTCTAGAGGTGACATCCTTGAAGCAGCGGTGGCCAAAGAATCAGCAAGAATGTTCTTTTCTCTGGGAATTGCTGAAATTTTGAAAGCTTCAAAATGCTCTATTAGCCCGTGCACTTCCTGATGGTAATTATTCATGTGTGGAGAGTTGCAATGTATAATGTTCCTTATCTTTCTGACAATGATTTCAAAATCTCTGGAAACCTTCAATTCTTTGACGTTCAAGTCTATGGATTTCTTTAACCCTTGTACTAGATCTTCATACTCGGCATTTTTATTTGTGCATTTGAATTCTAGTCTACAAGATAGGAAATTTCGTTTACCCTTCGGATTAATGAGGATACACCCTGCTCCCGACCCTTCTTTCGATTTAGATCCATCAAAATTTAGGGTCCAAACTTGTGGGAAACATGTATCAGCTTCCCCTTCCCTATTACTTTTCTCTTTTCCTCCTGTTGGTTCTGTGATTTCTAACGCAAGTTCTTGGTAGAAGAGGGTTTATTCCACCGTTGTAAGCAACTCCTCTTGAAAAATCATTTCAGAGTTCTGAGTGAGAGGGACATCAGATGAGAGAGGGAAGAAGTTCTTGAAGTAGGAATTGCAGGAATAATTGCCTAACATAGGGAAATATGTTGATGAGGATTCGTTTAGGGTTTCTAGGTCAATGAAAGTATGTTTCAGATACCTTTCCCTATCAATTATGATCATATTTTTGTGTCCCTTCAACAGTAGCCAAAGGTGAGCCTAATCTGTACTAAAGTATCCATTTAATTTTTCAGACCAATCTCAGCTTAATAACAAACCGTAAGCTTCTAGGATATCTACTACAATGATGTCAATCACTTGCACAAACTTAGGATGGGTCGCTATTATGATCATCACATATTTTAGTTCTCCCATGACCTTGACCTGGGTTCTGTCCAGTTGTATTACATGTTTGTCACTTTTGAGAGGGACCACATTTAGTTTTTTGCAAATAGACAGTGGCATAACATTAGAGGAGGCTCATGAATCAACCAAACAGTTATGGAGGTTTCTGTTGAAGACTTCAAACGTTAATCGGAATGATGGAAAAAAAGGTTTTCCCTTCTTATCTTCAGAACAGGCGTTCACAATTGGTTTATTTACTACATCTAAGGGGGTTAGATTTCTTCCCTGATCATTGCTTGTTGCAGGATTCTCTGTTGATTTAAAAGCTTATAGCAGGAATTGTTTTTGCTAAGGGATTATACATATGTCCATAACTGAGATATTAGCCTTCAACTTCTTCAAATCTTCAACTACATTGTAATCTATCTTGGGAGATAATTGGGTATGGATGCTTATAGGGTTCTTACAGGGAGAAAAAGGTTCTTTCGGGTGATCGGGAGTTGATCTTCCTCCCGAAGTTTGGGTAGTAGTAAGGTTGTTTGATACAGGTTGACCCCTAATTCGTGTTTTCACAGCCAAGACTTCAGTGGGTGGTTATTGAACCTCAAACAGGTCGTCGAAAGGCATGTCTAGGTTAGGATCCCATATCAACATGGTTGTTTCTTCTAGTGGAGCGATTTTTTCCTGATCGGTGATATTCATATTGGATCCGCTTGATTGTTCGGTTAGGGAGACTTCGTCTAAAAATCGGTTGGCCATCAAATTCATGGCATGCATCCATTGAGGGCAGTCTCTTTCATAGTGGTTTTCTTGGTGATAAGTACATAAGGAATCGGATGCTACATTTCCTAGATCAATATTAAAGTTAGTTGGGGGAAGTTCAATTGCTTTGAATGGTGGGTTCCTTTTAAAGAAAGGATTATAGGTCCTTTGACCTTGGTTTCCCTCCCCTTCACTTCTCTTCATGTCTATGATTTTGTCGGATAGTGTTTTTACCATGTGTTGTAGGTCTTCTATGTCTCCATTACCCTTTTCAGGACCTTGTTTTGTTTGCTTCCCTGTGGGTCTAGTTAACAAGAGTCCTCTTCTGGGAGGAGGTTGAACTTCCTTATTAACTAAAGAGACATGGCCTTCTTTACACCCTTTCATCTGGAACTCTATCGTTTTGGCTTCTTCAAAATTCTCAACTAGGGTTATTTTGGAATCCCTCTTCACAAACATGGAAATCGAAGTTGGGAGGCAATTAGCGTATACTTCAATTTGCAACTCCTTAGTAGGTTTAGCTTCATGCTAGAATTTGTTTAAGATGGTGGTAAATATTTGATTAAAGTATTTGACCCTTTCCTTCAAGCTCATGGTGGCAGCGAACAACTCAGCAATCAAAGCTCCTGTAGTAGTCTCTTCAGCAAATTTATCTAAAAAATCCTTTTGAAACTTTATCCAACTAGTTATGGATCCTACAAGTAAGTTAAAATAACACGTGGAAGCCGAATTATCGAAAGTGTAGGGGAACAGCCTGCAAACTACATCCTCATGTTGGACATTCATTAGTTTGATAGCCAGTATGAATTTCTTGATATGATCTTCAGGTAGTCCTAAGGTTTCAGGGTCAAATTTAGGAAGTAATTTCTCTGGATGTCGGGGAAGGTTATGGACTCGCCCTGGGATGGTCAAATCGTCTCTAGCCAACCAAGGTTGATTGTTATGAGGTGGGTTTCCCCTTTCTTCATCATGGTCATTGTTGTCTTCCATATATTCGGATTCTGAGTTAAACCCTTCCTCTTCCGAAAAATTGTCCGGCTCCGAGACATCGTCGACTAGCGTTTCAAGGATTATATTAAGAGGATGTTTGATTTCAGTGATTTCAAAATATATTAGGTATTCTAATGTGTTCACAAAGACCTGGTCGGGGGTGTCGACCATTGGCTTGCTTGTTTTTTGTCTTCAAGGTAGTATGGGATCTAAGAACAGTGCATCGATCTGTCGAGTGTATGCTCTTGTGATTTTTCTAAATTGATTTAATTCTTCATGAGGAAGAGTGTAAGGTATATCAGGGAACAAGTGTTCTTCCTCGAGATAGGGTGATTTAATCGTTTCAGGAGTACTCAGTGTGTGTGGGTTGTCTTGGGAATGACTAGCCATGCATGTGGGTTGTTTTGAACCTACAGGTTGTCTGAAATATTATATGGAATATGTATTCAACCACTCATTCTTCAGACCCTCCTTCTAGCGCCAATTTTTTTAATGGGTCCTAAATCCCTTTAACTCAATAGCATGAACCAAACCTGCCACCGAGGCCCAATTAGACTCTGCAGCATTTAATGGTGGAATGGTTCTCCAGATCTTGTGATCTGGTCGAAATAATCAATGGGATTTACGTTTTCTTGTGAAGGTTCTCTCCTTAGGTTTGGACGTTCTCTTTTTGTATTTTGTCTTAGATAGGACTGATATAACATAAATCCGGTATAAACCAAATAGGTAACAAAGTGGGAACAAACTAAACTACTGGAGAAGAGGCTGAGTTTGGGATAACCCTTTACTCTAGTGTGCAGGCAATGATCGTCTACCACAGGCCTAGCACTAATACATTAATCGTGTGAGTATTCCAATTACCGACTGAGATAAAAATTATCAAAAGAAAAAATGCATGTGATAAATGAGGGCAAGTAAAATAATTCACTCGACTCTAATCATCAATCAAATACTAAGACACAGATTAATTTTCATCATTAAAGAAAGAACTGTAAAACATTGCATCAGATAACTTATCAATAGATTTAATAGCTCTTACTCGTTAGAGCATCCATTCATGAGATGAGATAGGAAAAAGTTCTTCTCCACATCAAATCATACATGCATTTGATGAAAACATAAACTTGTCTCTGGTCCAGAAGGACTTCTCAATTAAAGGTAGCTCCAAAATAATTCTTAACAAAACCAAAAATGAGAGTTTCTTGCAACAACCATCGACCCTTTACTAATCGGTCGATGCTCCTATTTATTACATAAAATTAACTAAAAGTAACGGTTAAAGTGCAGATAAGTAAAATAAAATTCTCCACGTGGTGTTCTCTCCTATCAGTGTATCTAAGATTCATATCAAGATATCACTTTAAAAGGGTGACTCTTCTTGTACTCCGACCACTTGATGAACAACTCCTCACAGGTATGGGCATATGAGAATCCATGATGTTCCATCAGGGCCGCGTAAATCTCTTTTATCTCTATCACATGTGCCCGATACTTGACTATATTGGCACTTAACTATTGCAGCATAGCCCGAGATTTGATTATGTGTTCCATAAAACATCGCACCTGACCTGGCATTTTGTCTGCCACCTTTGCTAGTTCTTAGGCCCATAATGAATCTTGCTCGGTGCACTATTTGACTATGTCGCGTAAGTCGACAAAGTCATCGGGCATTCCAAACTTGGAGAGCCCAATATCCTTCATTTCCTTGTTGATTTTGATCCAGTTCTTCTCGCACTTGGCCCATTTTATTGAATTTCTCGATGAGGCTCCCGAGTTATTCTTGCCCAATACTCGGAGGCATCTTTCCTGCAATCAAAAAATGAAATCCTTTAGAGACCGTGTATAGAGTAACACTAGGTAAAATACATGTATAAAGTGTAAGCATGATAAATCCAGACTGGTACATACCTTAAATCTCGCTAAACCTAGTTATTTGATACTTACGGGATCTCTGCAGCTTTCGAATTGCTTGCTTCTCTTTTTTTAGTGACGTCATTTTTCTCTAGTTAGTGTGGGTCTGTGTGCCACAGCATGAAAATATTAGGTACAGAATAACATGAGAGTCGAAGTCACGCCAGTGGCCGATTTTCCCTTGGAGTCGGGAAAGTATGTCAGAGCCAAACATGTGTTAAGAGTACAAGTATGTTTCAAAAGAGTTGGGTCCGATCATAAGGGAAGTCGTTAGGTGCCTCAGGTCAAGGCAAGTTGTTTAAACAGAAGTCACATCGAAAAGTGAAACAACCATCATCAACTCATCATGAAGGCTGGAAGAATAAAAAATCACGGTGCTCATGTCAAGCACACCCTGCAACTCCTATTGATTGTATCTCACACGCATCGAAATGTATTCGTCGAGCGGATGTGCCACAAAAAATCTTCAGGTCTCTTCAAAACATCCAGTCGTCATGAATTCAGTGTTCCCTCGCATGTTTCCACCCATTTCCCACTCTGTTATAAATTATGTATGTTCTTCGTGTATTCTACTCACCAGTCGAGCTTATGAATTGTTGGTAGTTCGTCTTGCGAGCTCAGATTGATCAATTTTTCTGCTTCGGGCCCTCGCCAAGTTCCCCGCGCATAAGGAAGAAATGTGTTGCACCATGGGAACCCATCAAAAAATAAGAAGGGGAACATGAAGCATCAGAAGTGCCAGGCTTGAGCCCCAAAGCGCCTGGGATTCGTTCTTACTCGCAACAGGCATTCTCGAGGTTTCAAAGGGAGGTTCCTACCTGCTCACAGAAATGATGATATCACACTGTGCGAAGGCTGAAGTGGAAGAAATTGTGTCTAAAGGAAGGACGTTGGAAGACATGCCTCCCCAACAGTAGATACCCTGGAGAAGGGGAAGGCCAAGGAAGAATAAAGAAGCTGGGGAAACCCAAATCCCAAGCGAGTTTTGTGCAACATCGACTATCGAGGAATTAATTATGTGTGATATTCAGCTAGATCCTATTGAAGTCACAAGTTGGGTAAGTGGGAGTGGAATGAGGAACAGATTCCATGGACTCTAATGTTTGAGAGCCGACACATCAGTTTAAATAGGCACAACTTGTCATCGCCGAACTCTACAAGGAAAATAGATAACTAAGACGACAGTTGGCAGCAAAGACCGTTGAGGTGTCAGTATCACAGGGTCATGAAGGGAACATGACTTGGATCAAGCGACAGCCCCAGGAAGCACAAGATACAATCATGCAGTTGCATAAAGCACAAAGGGTGTCGGAAGAATAGAATATGAAACATCTTAGAGAATGTAAAACAATCAGGGAGAAAGTCTACATGGATCTTACCATCTCACAGAAGAGACATGATTAACTAACTTTGTTTTGTATTCTCAGACGTGGCACAAATCTTGAAAGTTTTGAAGATTTTTCATGGTTTTAACGTAAACCAGGTTGGTTGGCCAAATAGTGTAGACACTGTCTATTTTATGTAATTTGAGCTCGATTGAAACCTAATTTAAAAGTCCTAAAACTTTGATGAAAGGATTCTGGTTGTAGTGGTTGGATGTATCATTTATTTTCTTTGTATATTTATTTCTTCTCTTCTTCATCCATATCTTTTTTTGTCTGATTCAGAACGTATTTTCGAGCCTAGGATTCATTGCATAGCACCCTTTGTTCACGCCATTCAGAAAAATTGTATTTCCTCCAAGTTAACTCTGAATTCATCCTCAGTGGTGCTCTAAGTTGCTTTGTGTACTTTCCTCCCAAAATCTTTGCAATTTAATTCATCGTGGGTTGACGGCGAAGGCTTTGAGGGTGATTTGTTCTATCGGTAAATTCAAATGGTCCTTTTGAAAAACCTATGACACTGATCGATTTCATCGTACGGTGCTGACATGGAAAGACTGGCTTGGGACACATGGCAATGAAAACTGGTGACCTAACTCGCGAGTATTAGTCGGGTTTGGGACTTTCCTCCAGTTGTGCATTCTTAAACTAAACTTGGGATTTTTTATGCCGAAAAAGGTCTTGGGGATCGGCGATCAGGGATAAACCTATAGCGTATTTTCCTTTGGGTTAGCGTCTTCAAAAAATCCTGATGCTAAAACATTTTGGGAGTCAATGATCGGAGAAAAACGTTTAGCGTGGTCCGACCATTCATCGCGATTTGTTCTTCTTCATTTCGCTAAGTTTGTCAGGAATTGTCCATCGGCAATATCATTTCTTTCTTCGTTAACGTTTACTATTTTTTCCTTTTACCGATGCCGAAGAGGATCAGTTGTTGGTGATATCCTTGTGTGATGCTTGTCGCAAAAGAAAACTTTCTTTTGTCGATGCTGGTGAATATCGGCGCTCAGCGAATGCAGTTTTTTCGAGTGATTTTCCTTCATCTTTTAAATCCTTCCGAAGTTGAATTTGGGCGCATCGGGTGAAAATGTTTTGGTTGTTGATTCTTTATTTAAAGGTTAGGCCTTTTAAGTCGTTATTTTTCATAGATTCAAACAAACTTTGAAATACTTAATGAGATTCAAGATGATAAGCAAAGGCAACATTTTTCACAATGAAGTCGAATTAGATAGTGCAAAAGATCAAGTGGTAGCCAAAAAAGGAAAATTTGACATAGGATTTTTAGGTGTATTGATTTCTCAACAAATGGCAACTTATTGGGTGAAAGAAAAATCTGTGTTCCTCCTTCAGGCTCGACTGATGAAAAATTTTGTGGAGAACTTAACTGGTTTTCATCGGAGCTTCTTTTACCTTTGTGTTTGGAATTTCCCCGATTGATGCATCTGGATCTTCCTGTGGCGTTTTTAAACCTTTATTCTACCTTATTTTCATGTAACCTTGACTCATGCCTTCTTTTGAAAAGAGTCTAGTAAATCATTCATAGGCACTAGGCACTTTTGTTCCCTTCATTCATTTGCTACGATGTTGCTCCACTGCCAACGAGCATCCATAGTCCCGGCGGAGTCACCCCAACATCACAGACCTTTCTCCGCTGCCAACGAGCGTCCATAGCATCAGGGGAGTTATCTGCATACCCTCTCCTACTATGTGCTCATTTGATATAGTTGATTTTTATTTCGGCAGAATGCCCTGAGCGAGCAAGAGAGGAGGACGTCTTTTATTTGCAAAAAATATGAGATGATTAAGGTGAAGCTCACTAGATATGTCTCCGAGGTGCATGTAGTATTTTACATCTTTCCTTCTTTCCCTTAAAGTCTTACCAAACCACTAAGCAGACACTTTTGCATTTCTCCAAAGTTGTTCATATGTGGATGTTAGATGGAAAATCCCTTGAAACAACCGCAGGTTCCCCATCGTTTCTTTTGTTTGTATGTGAGGGACGAGTCAAGAAGAGATTTTTCTATGTCGCACAATTTGAGGTCAACCATTGTCTTTATAAACACAATCTTTAATAGCGCAAAAGTCCAAATAGAAAAAGAAAACAAAAAAGCATTTCGCAGTCAGCCTAGCTAACAACAAAATCATGAAAATATGCACGCAAAACATAATATATATATATATATATATATATATATATACATATTAATGGAAATATATTTTTAGGGCTTCGTGATTCACTGGGAGAGCGTCAAGTTCCCCCCTTAGATTTTGTAACCAACAAGTGCCTGCCCCAATCTTCTCGGCCACCTGGAAAGGTCCAAGCCATAGATTCTGAAACTTAGAATGTTTTCCTTTAGGCTCATTTTATCTTTCCCACTTTAGGATTGGGTCTCCTACTTCAAAATTCTTCTCTTTATCCTTATGCTTGTCAAACCATCCAATTTCCTCTTCTTTCCCCCATCTTCTGTTGAGTAAATAGGGATCGGACTGCAGGGTGAGGCACGATTACTTTGGTGTGGTTCTTGAGGATGTAAGATATGAAATTTTGTATTGCCTTATAAACCGTGTAAGCTTGTTTATATATAGAAAGATAGTTAAATTCATCACCTTGGAGGTTAGTTCTCATGAACAATACAGGGGCTTCGTTTTTGTCATCATCCATCTGAGTTAATATTGCGGCTAGTGATTGGTCAGAAGCAAAAGTGTAGAGGAAGAAATCTTTGTTGAAATCAGTACTTCACAGCATTGGGGCTTGAGAGATAGAGGTTTTGATCTTGTTGAAAGACATCTTTCTTTCATCATCCCACTTAAACTCACAATCCTTACAAATCATCTTTTGTATAGGTTTGATAGTTTCTGCGAAATCGGGAGTGAACTTCCTCACAAAATTGATTTTCCCGAAGAATGACTGCATAGCCTTCTTGTTGTGAGGTAATGGAAGTTAAGTTATAGCCTTAATTCTTTTCGGGTCTATGTGAATGCATGCTTGAAATATAATGTGGCCTAACTTACCTTCTTTGACACCAAAGATAGTTTTCTTAGGGTTTAAGGATATACTGTATTTTATACACCTTTCAAAAATCTGGGTTAAGTCTTGGACGTGGTATTACATGTTCTTTGAACACTCGTCCAAGTACACTACTACACACTTGTTGATTAGTCCATGAAATTATACATCCATGTCCCTATTGAAGGTTGCTCCTACATTGATTAACCCAAAAGGCATGTGTTTGTAAGCGAAAGTTCCCCACTTGGTTCGGAAGGTAGTTTTCAAGCGGTCTTCTTCTAAAACTAAAACTTGTTTGTACCCTAAGAAATAATATAGTAAGGAGAAAATTTTAGAGCCAAACACCGTCTGCGGGAGTTTCTCCATTGGAGGAACTGGGTAGTTGTCCTTTTCTCAAGCTCTGTTGAGATTTCTGAAATCTACGCATAAACGAATCTCCCCAGACTTTTTCCTTACAAAAACTAAATTAGCTACCCATGGAGAGTGTCTAACTTGGAAGATAATTTTGGCATCTAATAGTTCCTTTAACTCTTGACACATGAGAGGATCCAAAGAGAGCTTCTATTGGAAGAGTTTCACTTCAGGCTTTAACGGGATAGTGTGTTGAATGATACAGGTATCATAAGTTTTCAAATCTCAGTAGGACCATGCAAAGACATATTGATATTGTCTGAAGAGTTTGAGATAGGCCTTCCTTTCTTCTTTGGATATGTTTTTGCCAAGGTTTACATTTTTTTGGTTTTCCGTGGTTCTAAGATTTATGGTTTCATGCATGGGACAGGAACTACCGGTCTTCGCGTTTTTTCACCCCTTAAATCTTTCTTTTAGGTCAAAAAAGGTTTTCTAAATTGGCTATTTCCTTCGATATCATGTGAGACTTTGATTTGTCGATCGGATGATTTATATGAGGGTTGGATTATGTCAATTGTTCCTGGAATAATTCATCGTTAATAGCCAAGTCCTTGAAATTATCTTGGTTAGTCAAAAAATTTATGATCTGTTCATATCCTTCAAAGACCTTCCAATTAGAAATATTGTTGGGCACCGATGGTTTGTAGAGAAATTCCATAGTAAACTGGGAGGCTTCATAATCTTCAAGAGGTGGCAGCCTTGAAGCAGTGGTGGCCAGAGAATCAGCAAGAATGTTCTTTTCTCTGGGAATCGGCTAAATTTTGAAAGCTTCAAAATGCTCTATTAGCCCGTGCACTTCCTATTGGTAATTATTCAGATGTGGAGAGTTGCAATGTACAATGTTCCTTATCTGTCTGACAATGATTTCAAAATATCTAAAAACCTTCAATTCTTTGACATTCAAGTCTATGGCTTTATTTAACCCTTGTACTAGATCTTCATACTTGACAGTTTTATTTGTGCATTTGAATTCTAGTCTACAAGATAGGAAATTTTGTTTACCCTTCGGATTAATGAGGATACACCCTTCTCCCGACCCTTCTTTTGATTTAGATCCATCAAAATATAGGGTCCAAACTTGTGGGAAACATGTATCATCTTCCCCTTCCCTATTACTTTTCTCTTTTCCTCATGTTGGTTATGTGATTTCTAACACAATTTCTTGGTAGAAGAGGGTTTATTCCACCGCTGTCAACAACTCCTCTTGAAAAATCATTTTAGAGTTCTGAGTGAGAGGGACCTCATATGAGAGAGGGGAGAAGTTCCCGAAGTAGGAATTGCAGGAATAATTTCCTAACATAGGGAAATATGTCGATGAGGGTTCGTTTAGGGTTTCTAGGTCAATGAAAGTATGTTTCAGATACCTTTCCCTATCAATTATGATCATATTTTTGTGTCCCTTCAACGGTAGCCAAAGGTGAGCCCAATCTATACTAAAGTATCCATTTAATTTTTTAGACCAATCTCGGCTTAATAACAAATCGTAAGCTTCTGGGATATCTACTACAATGATTTCAATCACTTGCACAAACTTAGGATGGGTCACAATTCTAATCATCACATCTTTGAGTTCTCCCATGACCTTGACCTGGGTTATGTCCAGTTATATTACATGTTCATCACTTTTGAGAGGGACCGTGTTTAGTTTTTTGCAAATAGGCAGTGGCATAACATTAGAGGAGGCTCATGAATCAACCAAACAGTTATGGAGGTTTCTGTTGAAGACTTCAAGCGTTAATCGGAATGATGGAACAAAAGGTTTTCCCTTCTTATCTTCAGAACAGGCGTTCACAATTGGTTTATTTACTACATCTAAGGGGGTTAGATTTCTTCCCTGATCATTGCTTGTTGCAGGATTCTCTGTTGATTTAAAAGCTTATAGCAGGAATTGTTTTTGCTAAGGGATTATACATATGTCCATAACTGAGATATTAGCCTTCAACTTCTTCAAATCTTCAACTACATTGTAATCTATCTTGGGAGATAATTGGGTATGGATGCTTATAGGGTTCTTACAGGGAGAAAAAGGTTCTTTCGGGTGATCGGGAGTTGATCTTCCTCCCGAAGTTTGGGTAGTAGTAAGGTTGTTTGATACAGGTTGACCCCTAATTCGTGTTTTCACAGCCAAGACTTCAGTGGGTGGTTATTGAACCTCAAACAGGTCGTCGAAAGGCATGTCTAGGTTAGGATCCCATATCAACATGGTTGTTTCTTCTAGTGGAGCGATTTTTTCCTGATCGGTGATATTCATATTGGATCCGCTTGATTGTTCGGTTAGGGAGACTTCGTCTAAAAATCGGTTGGCCATCAAATTCATGGCATGCATCCATTGAGGGCAGTCTCTTTCATAGTGGTTTTCTTGGTGATAAGTACATAAGGAATCGGATGCTACATTTCCTAGATCAATATTAAAGTTAGTTGGGGGAAGTTCAATTGCTTTGAATGGTGGGTTCCTTTTAAAGAAAGGATTATAGGTCCTTTGACCTTGGTTTCCCTCCCCTTCACTTCTCTTCATGTCTATGATTTTGTCGGATAGTGTTTTTACCATGTGTTGTAGGTCTTCTATGTCTCCATTACCCTTTTCAGGACCTTGTTTTGTTTGCTTCCCTGTGGGTCTAGTTAACAAGAGTCCTCTTCTGGGAGGAGGTTGAACTTCCTTATTAACTAAAGAGACATGGCCTTCTTTACACCCTTTCATCTGGAACTCTATCGTTTTGGCTTCTTCAAAATTCTCAACTAGGGTTATTTTGGAATCCCTCTTCACAAACATGGAAATCGAAGTTGGGAGGCAATTAGCGTATACTTCAATTTGCAACTCCTTAGTAGGTTTAGCTTCATGCTAGAATTTGTTTAAGATGGTGGTAAATATTTGATTAAAGTATTTGACCCTTTCCTTCAAGCTCATGGTGGCAGCGAACAACTCAGCAATCAAAGCTCCTGTAGTAGTCTCTTCAGCAAATTTATCTAAAAAATCCTTTTGAAACTTTATCCAACTAGTTATGGATCCTACAAGTAAGTTAAAATAACACGTGGAAGCCGAATTATCGAAAGTGTAGGGGAACAGCCTGCAAACTACATCCTCATGTTGGACATTCATTAGTTTGATAGCCAGTATGAATTTCTTGATATGATCTTCAGGTAGTCCTAAGGTTTCAGGGTCAAATTTAGGAAGTAATTTCTCTGGATG
Organism: Picea engelmannii; assembly: GCA_009831015.1. Lineage (NCBI taxonomy): Eukaryota > Viridiplantae > Streptophyta > Pinopsida > Pinales > Pinaceae > Picea > Picea engelmannii. The sequence continues at coordinate 477,033 of ML779199.1, forward strand.
TCGGGGAAGGTTATGGACTCGCCCTGGGATGGTCAAATCGTCTCTAGCCAACCAAGGTTGATTGTTATGAGGTGGGTTTCCCCTTTCTTCATCATGGTCATTGTTGTCTTCCATATATTCGGATTCTGAGTTAAACCCTTCCTCTTCCAAAAAATTGTCCGGCTCCGAGACGTCATCAACTGGCATTTCAGGAATTATATTAAGAGGATGTTTGATTTCAGTGATTTCAAAATATATTATGTATTCTACTATGTGCACAAAGACCTAGTTGGGGGTGTCAACCATTGGTCTGCTTGTTTTTTTTCTTCGAGGTAGTATGGGAGCTAAGGGTTGTGCACCGATCTGTCGGGTGTATGATCTTGTGATTCTTCTAAATTGATTTAATTCCTCATGAGGAAGAGCATAAGGTATATCAGGGAACAAGTGTTCTTCCTTGGGCTAGGGTGAGTTACTCGTTTCAGGAGTACTCAATGTGTGTGGGTTGTCTTGGGAATGACTAGCCATGCATGTGGGTTGTTTTGAACCTGCAGGTTGTCTGAAATATTATATGGAATATGTATTCAGCCACTCATTCTTTAGGCCCTCCTTCTAGCGCCAATTATGTTGATGGGTCCTAAATCCCTTTAACTCAATAGCATGAACCAAATTTTCCACCGAGACCCAATTAGACTCTGCAGCGTTTAATGGTGGAATGGTTCTCCAGATCTTGTGATATGGCCGAAATAATTGATGGGATTTACGTTTTCTTGTGAAGGTTCTCTCCTTCGGTTCGAACGTTCTCTTTTTGTATTTTATCTTAGGTAGGACTGATATAACATAAATCCGGTATAAACCAACTAGGTAACAAAGTGGGAACAAACTAAACTACTGGAGAAGAGGCTGAGTTTGGGATAACCCTTTACTCTAGCGTGTAGGCAATGATCGTCTACCACGGGCCTAGTACTAATACATTTATCGTGTGAGTATTCTAATTACCGACTGAGATACAAATTATCAAAAGAAAAAATTCATGTGATAAATGAGGGCAAGTAAAATAATTCACTTGACTCTAATCATCAATCAAATACTAAGACAAAGATTCGTTTTCATCATTAAAGAAATAACTATAAAACATTGCATCAGATAACTTATCAATAGATTTAATAGCTCTTACTCATTACAACATCCATTCATGAGATGAGATAGGAAATAGTTCTTCTCCAAATCCAATCATACACGCATTTGATGAAAACATAAACTTGTCTCCGGTCCAGAAGGACTTCTCAATTAAAGGTAGCTCCAAAATAATTCTTAACAAAACCAAAAATGAGAGTTTCTTGCAACAACCATCGACCCTTTACTAATCGGTCGATGCTCCTATTTATAACATAAAAATAACTAAAAATAACGGCTAAAGTGCAGATAATTAAAATAAAATTCTCCACGTGGTGTTCTCTCCTATCAGTTTATCTAAGAGTCATATCAAGATATCACTTTAAAAGGGTGACTCTTCTTGTACTCCGACCACTTGATGGATAGCTCCTCACAGGTATTGGCATATGAGAATCCATGATGTTCCATTGGGGCCGCGTAAATCTCTCTTATCTCTACCGCATGTTCCCGATAATTAACTAGATTGGCACTTAACTATTGCAGCATAGCCCGAGCTTTGATTAGGTGTTCCATAAACCATCGCACCTAACCTGGAATTTTGTCTGCCACCTTTGCTAGTTCTTCGGCCCATGATGAATCTTTCTCAGTGTGTGATTTGACTATGTTGCGTAACTCGACAAAGTCATCGGGCATTCCAAACTTGGAGAGCATGATATCCTTCATTTCCTTGTTGATTTTGATCTAGTTCTTCTCACACTTGGCCCATTTTCTTGAATTTCTCGATGAGGCTCCCGAGTTATTCTTGCCCAATACTCAAAGGCATATTTCCTGCAATCAAAAAATGAAATCCTTTAGAGACAGTGTATAGAGTAACACTAGGTAAAATACATGTATAAAGTGTACGCATGATAAATCCAGACTGGTACATACCTTGAATCTTGCTAAACCTGGTTCTTTGATACTTACGGGATCTCTGCATCTTTCGAATCGCTTTCTTTGCTTTTGTTAGTGACGTCATTTTTCTTTAGTTAGGGTGGGTCTGTGTGCCACAACATGAAAATATTAGGTACAGAATAACATGAGAGTCGAAGTCACGCTAGTGGCCGATTGGCCTGGAGTCGGGAAAGTATGTCAGAGCCAAACATGTGTTAACAGTATGAATATGTTTCAAAAGAGTCAGGTCCTGTCATAAGGGAAGTCATTAGGTGCCTCAGGTCGAGGCAATTTTCTTAAATAGAAGTCACATCGACAAGTGCAACAACCATCATCAGCTCATCATGGAGGCTGGAAGAATAAAAAATCACGGTGCACACCCTGCAACTCCTATTGATTGTATCTCACACACCCCGAAACGTATTCGTTGCACGGATGTGCCACAGAAAATATTCAGGTCTCTTCAAAACATCCAGTCGTCATGAATTCAGTGTTCTCTCGCATGTTTCCACCCATTTCCCGCTCTGTTATAAATTATGTATGTTCTTTGTGTATTCTACTCACTAGTCGAGCTTATGGATTGTTGGTAGTTTGTCTCGCGAGCTCAGATTCATCAAGTTTTCTGCTTCGGGCCCTCGCCAAGTTTATCGCGCATAAGGAAGATACGTGTTGCACCATGGGAACCCATCAAAACATAAGAAGGGGAACATGAAGCATCAGAAGTGCCAGGCTTGAGCCCCAAAGTGCCTGGGATTCGTTCTTACTCATAGCGGGCATTCTTGAGGTTTCAAAGGGAGGTTCCTACCTGCACACAGAAACGATGATATCACATTGTGTGAAGGCCGAAGTGGAAGAAATTGTGTCAAAAGGAAGGACGTTGGAAGACATGCCTCCCCAACAGTAGATACCCTAGAGAAGGGGAAGGACAAGGAAGAATAAGGAAGCTAGGGAAACCCAAATCCCAAGCGAGTCGTGCGGAACATCGACTATCGAGGAATTAGTTATGCATGATATTCAACTAGAGCTTGTTGAAGTCACAGGTCGGGGAAGCAGGAGTGGAATGAGGAACAGATTCAACGGACGTTAACATTTGAGAGCCGACTTAGCAGTTGAAACAGGCACAACTCGTCATCGCCGAACTCTACAAGGAAAATAGATAACTAAGATGACAGTTGGCGGCAAAGACCATTGAGGTGTCAGTATCACAGGGTCATGAAGGGAACGTGACATGGATCAAGAGATAGCTCCGGGAAGCACAAGGTACAATTGTGCAGTTGCGCGAAGCACAAAGGGTGTCGGAAGAATAGAATATGAAACATCTTAGAAAACGTGAAACAGTCGGGGAGAAATTTTGCATGGATCTGACCAGCTCACAGAAGAGACATGATTAACTAACTCTGTTTTTTATTCTCAGACGTGGCACAAATCTTGACAGTTTTGAATATTTTTCATGGTTTTAACGTAAACCGGGTTGGTTGGCCAAATAGTGTAGACAGTGTCTATTGTATGTAACTTGAGCTCGATTGAAACCTAATGTAAAAGTCTTGAAACTTTGATGAGAGGATTCTGGTTGTAGTGGTTGGATGTATCATTTCTTTTCTTTGTATATGTATTTCTTGTGTTCTTCATCCATTTCTTTTTTTGTCTGATTCAGAACGTATTTTTGAGCCTGGGATTCGCTGCATAGCGCCCTTTGTTTGTGTCATTCATACAAACTTTTTTTCCTCCAATTTAACTTTGAATTCATCTTCAATGGTGCTTTGATTTTCTTTGTGTATTTTCCTCCCCGAATCTTTGCAATTTAATTCATCGTTGTTGACAATGAAGGCATTGAGGGTGATGTGTTCTATCGGTAAATTCAAACGGTCCATTTGAAAAACCTCTGACATCGATCAATTTCATCATATAGTGATGACATGGTGAGACTGGCTTGGCATACGTGGCAATGAAAACCGGTGACTTAACTCGTGATTATTTGTCGAAGTCGGGACTTTCCTCTAGTTGTGCATTCTTAAACTAAACATGGGATCGTTGATGCCAAAAAATGTGTCAGGGATCGACGATCGGAGATAAACCTATTGCATATTTTCCATTGGGTCAGCGTCTTCAAAAACTCCCAATGCCTAAACGTTTCAAGATTCGGCGATCGTAGAAAAACTTTTAGTGTGGTCTGATCATTCATCATGGTTTGGTCTTCTTCATTTCGCTAAGCCCATCGGGTATCATCCATCGGTGATATCATTTATTTCTTCATTAACGTTTACTCTTTTTGCCTTTTATTGATGTTGAAGGGGATCGGATGTCGGCGATATCCTTGTGTGATGCTTGTCGTGAAATAAAAATTTCTTTTTCCGATGCCGGGGAAGATCGATGCTCGACGACTGTGGTTTTTTCGAGTGATTTTCCTTCATATTTTAAATCCTTCTGATGCTGAATTTGGGCGCATCGGGTGAAAAAATTTTGGTTTTTGATTCTTTGTTTAAAGGTTAGGCCTTTTAAGTCGTTATTTTTCATATATTCAAGCAAAATTTAAAATACTTAATGAGAGTTAAGATGATAAGAAAAGGCAACATTTTTCACAATGAAGTCGAATTAGACAATGCAAAAGATCAAGTGGTACCCAAGAAAAGTAAAATTTGACATAGGATTTTTAGGGTGTGTTGAGTGCTTAACAAGGCCTGAGTAGTAAAAGAAAGGTATAGGTCTTTCTTTGTCTACCAAAGAAAAATTTTCAATATGAGGACTTACGGCACCTTCACTCTATGGCTATATCCTCTAAACTCAGAAAAGATAAAAACTCAGCAGAATCTACCCTTCTACATGTGAATATTCATCATGATAAATGGAAACACCTACATAACCAAAGATAGAACTTCAAATAGTCTGCAAATATCAAAAATACTAGAAATATGGAATTTTATTAATAACATATGCTTACATATACATGAGAACATACATTGTGTCTCTCTTTAATACCACAGTTTTCTACGCAGGATCTTTCATGGCATATCCAGAAATTATAGACGTGATAACAAACTATAAAGTCACTTTTGATCCCTTGGATCGCATGAAAGAATGAAGGGAGAACATACATGAGTATTTTTCCATGCAGGATCTTTCATAGCATATCTAGAAATTATAGACGCAATAACAACTATAGAATCACTTTTGATCCCTCAGATCGCGTGAAATAATGAAGGGAGAGCATACATGAACTCTTTACAAACTCAAAAGAACAATATATTTCTTCTTTCTTCTTTTGGATTGATTTTGCGATCTCCTAGATTTCCTTTTGTCTTCTCACTTCTTCAATTCTTATGTTGGCTTCATAATGTTCATTTTCTTCGGTGACTTGATCTTCTCCTTTCTTTGGATCTCTGGTGAACATTGCTAGTAGAGGTTGGTTTTTCTCTCTGGTCAACATATCAGCTAAACAATTTAAATATCCTGGCTTATATTTAACTTCAAAATCAAATTTATCTAGCCATACAGACCATTTGAGAATTATTGAACTCTTCTCAGTTAGAAATTTATCATTTTTACCATCCCTTCTAGAATATTTAGATCAGATCTAACAATAAAATGAAAGAGTTTCAAATAGAGGTGAAAATGTTGAATAGTATTTTTTACTAATAATACATATTTACGAATAGAGGGATAATTAATCTATGGTCCTTTAAAGGCACTGAATGCATAGTCACACATTTCTTCTCAATCCTTGAATTTTTCAATGAGGACTCCACCCCATGCTTTTGTTGAAGCATCGGTTTCAATTATTAATTTCCCATCACCAATGGGGACTGTAAGTGGTGGTAGTGATTTTACATTTTCTTTGATATGTTGTATGTCCATGGTCATTGTTGGATTCCAGGATATTGGATTCTTTCTTAATCTTTGTTGGAGCATCCTATGTCTTGTTCCTGGCCTTATAGAAGGACAAATATAGTTCAGGCTTCCTAAAAAATGTTGAAGTTAAACTTTCTTTGCTAGTATATCTAGAAATTGGTTGAATGTCTGCAAGATATGACTTTGTAGCGTAACTTGACCTTTTGAGATGTTGAATCCAAGAAATTTGATCTCCTTCTGGCCAATATCCATCTTCTTTTTCGACAGTACTAGACCATGTTAAAAAACAAGGTCATAAAACACCTGCAAATGCTTTAGATTCTCTTGAAGATTCATGCAACATATCAACAAATCATCAATATATAAAATAGTCTAGGGGTATTGTCTAAAACTACCTTCCATTCACTTCTAGAACTTGCCTGGAGCATTTTTTAGTCTAAAAGGCATCACTTTCAATTGATACTTCCCATGCGGAACAATGAATGTTGTTTTATATCTATCAGAACGAATAATGCTTATCTGGTAAAAACCATATTTAAGGTCGAACTTGTTGAATATGAAACATCCTCTAATTTTTTGGAACAATGAGGATTTTTTTGGTGATGAATACTTAAGGGGTTGCAATACTTTGTTTAATTTCTTGTAATTGACAACCAATCTGGGTTTAACTCGTTTAATTTCTAAATGATTGTTTACATAAATCGCTCTACATGACCGTGGGATTTTGGATGGCTCAATGAGGCCCTTTTTTAACAGCTTTAAAATCTCTTCATGGATTATTTTTGTTTTTGAGAGACTCATGAGGGAAGTTGAGGATTTTTTAGAAGAGAGTGATGCTTCAGGATTAAAGGGTTGAGAAACATAATACTTCTCTAGAGTCCAAAATGCATTTAGGGATTTAGAAGTACAATGGTTTGTTAGTTTCTCTGAAATATATGAGAGAGATTTATCTTTATGAATATTAGAATAGGTTGCATCTCTTTCAAGCTTGAAGAGTTCATTTGTACTCGTGGGTTTTATAGGAGGGGCTTTGAGAAATCTATTGCATTGGGGAATAGCGGACTTTAATAATGGGAAAATTACTTATTTTCCCACTATGTCAATTTTCATTATCATTGACTTTGATTCAATGGTTACAAGGTTGAATCTTTCCATGAATTCAAAGCCTAAAATATAGTCATCTCTTATTGCATCTATTTTATGCAAATTTATTGACTTTTTATTTCCTTGAATAGAAACATGAAAGTTTAAAGATTCACCTTAGTGGTCGACTACAAAACCATCGATTGATATACCTCCTTCTTATGTTGTATTCCAATAGTAATATGGGATTGAATTCCCTTTTGCTAGATTGTATTGACAACATGTATCAACCAGAAATTTCATTAGATATGGTGAATATTCTTCAAGACAGAATTGAATCCTTACAAAATACTTAGGACCATTGAACATATTGATTTTTGGTTTCTTAGACTAATCACGCTAGTTTATCTCTAGATTTCTTGAATCTGGCTCGCTTGAACTTTCAAATACTTGCTCACTTGCTTTCTGGTCTTTGTATCCCTTCCTTTTGGGCCTCTGAATGGCTTCTTCATATATTGTAGACATTTCTTCGTCTAATGAAGCCTCTTGTCATTTTTGAAAAATTTATGTCATATCTCCTAAGCCTTGTGTTTATTTGGCCATAGTCTTCATATCTTGTTTCTTTTGCTTGATTTCTAGCAAGAGAATATTCTCTTTGTTAGCTTTGAAGTTTTGTCTATCTTCGTGTTTTTCAGGATGTGTTGCATAGATATCAGCAGGGTTTTAATAGCCAAAGGTCTTAGGTGTATAAGAGGGTGATGTTCAACTAGATTTGGCTTCATTTTGTTGTATCAAATTTAAGAGAGAGGCATTTTTATTTCTCAATGTGGTACGAATGGTATAGCTAGAAATAGGGTTTTTTGAAAGTTCTCTATCAATATTAGCAACTCTTTGAGCAGGTGAATTTTTGCACGCTGATGATATCATGCAAAAATGGAATGAATGGCACTTACTACCCCCATAATTTTTGGATTTTGAGTCATAGGAGGGAGAGGAAGAGGAGTAGTCTTAGTTAGTAGAGGAATCAGGAAATTCTACTTCATCGAGGAAAAAAAAATTATCTATGAGGTTGTTCACCAGGGAGACAATAAGAGAGATACTACCATCTGGATCGAGAGTATTAGTGAACAAGGAAGAAAGTTATGGTATGTGGTTCTTTTGAGGACATTTTTTGGCCTAGAGGCCCTTTTTTCCACAAATGAAACAATTTTCTTTGTTGGCAGGATTCTGGTGGCATTTTCAAAATGGAATCCTTTTTGTTGATCTTGAAAAATGCTTATTTTTCTTCTTTGAATATAAATACTTTGAATAATCAGCAAAAAATCAAGAAGTATTTGTATATAATTTCTTACCATACTTGTCCTTTTTCTTGTTGCAATGGAAATAAGTTGATTGGTGGCCATGATTCTGTGCATCGCAACCCCAGGTAGGCATTTTTCCTATCTCTCTACATAATTCCAAAGTATACATGGCATCATGTCTCTTGAAATATTTGGAGACTCTTTTATCCAAGAGATGTTCCTGAACAACTTGAAAAATGTGTTGTTCATCTTGTCTTAATGACATTCCTGCAAGCTTGATATTTGTTTCCTTAAAATATTGTTTGAATGCATCAGAAAGAGATTTGTTGTGCCATCCACTACAACCCTCCATTTTCCAGGTTTCCATTTTGTTTTCCTTTCTAGAAAATGGAGCCCCCTTCTTTTTATATGTTTTGGAAAGATTCTTCCATCCCCCTCCCTCTTTATATCAAGCTTATTTGGGAATTCTTACTTATGAGAAGAAAAAATTGACAAAAGAGATTACTTGAAGAAACCATTTTTTGAGTAAGTCTGGAAAAATCGGTAAAGTTTCCACTAACTCCTCCAATGTAAATCGAAGGAGTTCCCCTCACTCTCTCTGATAACCCTCTTATCACACAAGTTGACATCAATTCCTTCGATGGAATCGGAGGAGTTGGTTGCAGCTCCTCCGATACCCATCGAAGGAGTTTCCTCCATGCTCAGCAATGTGATCGAATGACTTGAGGTTAAGTCCCATGATGTATATCATAGGACTTCCCACGAATTCCTCCAATATGCATCTGAGGACTTAATTCCAAGTCCTCTAACCATAAATATCCTATCAACCACCAGATTAAATTTTAGGTCGTCGATTTCTTTATATTTACCTAGCACCCTCAACTTCCCATTATTTCACTAAGATGTATAAGGGAAGCAAGATCGCTCCAAAAAGAGAATGTGCCCAGCCCTTAAATTTCACACTCACAACCTATCTAGGTTTTCCACGTAGCAATAAAGGTTTCCAAGTATGTCTCAACATTTTTCTCCCTTTCTAGGGTTAGGATTATTCTTTTTTATTATTTTTTTCTTTGGTAGACCTCCTTTCATCTCTCCTTCCTTATCCCCTACCCCTCTGCAACCAACAACATTTATCTACTCCCCCCCCCTTTTTTCCTTTGCAATTTTAGGGTTTTCGCATCCATTATAACATAGATAGCGTCGAGAGAACTCGAGAAAAAATCTTAACCAACATTTTATTTCCCAAGGATCTTATCGATGACACTAGTAACACTTAACCCAAACTTCCATCTGGAGCATGAGACTTGGGACTGGGTTTTTTTTATCTGTCTAACTTCAGAAACCAAAATCATGGCCTTATTTTTTCTCCATCAGACTATTTCCTGGTAACTCTTCGGATCATATCATAGGAGTTCTTGTCAACCCATATGATATGATCAAAGGAGTTGTAGAGAACTTCCCCGATCATTCAATTCTTAATCAGACCACTTAGTAGTAACTCGTTTGATCATATCGAAGGAGTTCTTGTTAACTCCTCTGATATGATTGGAGGAGTTCAAAGTAACTCTATAGATTATCGATGTGCATTGGAGGAGTTGTCTACCACTTCACCGATCAGATTTATTTCAATATTTTCTCGAGAGCCTTAACACTAACTGGTTTGATACACATTGGACAACTTGTTAGCAACTCCTTTGATTTGCATCGGAGGAGTTAATTTCTAAACCTATGATTTTTCCTTATGAGCACATTTTCCACCACTTCTTCCTCAAATTTTCACTAAATTAATCAAGCATGCCTACCATTACTTTATCATGCTTAGATGATGACTCTTCACCTAATGATAGCCCCAATAAGTTTTCTAGTAGTTCAAATTCTTAATTCAATCTCATATTATGTGAAAATTTAATCTTTGCACTCAGCGCATTTCATTTTTATTGCAGATTCAAGTAAGTCGCCTTGAAAGAAGACAACAAGAAAGGTACTTTGGATTGAGGCCTCTGGTAGCGGTCAGCAAGTAGGAGGTGAAACGGAAATAATTGGAGCTACGTACGATGACACATCATAACTCTTGGAAAAGGATGAAGAGACGTTGAAGTGGGGATATGTATACTGTATGTTCAAAAAATATAAAGTCTTTGTTGAATATGAAGAACAAAATGAACTCCAAGTGTTCAAAAACATTAGGAAATGGGGAATTTTCATAGTAGCATCACACATTGCGGTGTTCCCATGTGCAGATACGATCACATGGATTTTGAATAATATCGATGTAAATGGTAGATATTTCTACAATTCTAGGAAGGACCCCATAGCTTCATTCAAACCTGAATAATTAGCCAAGTTTTATCACATCGAAAAGGGAAGTAAGAAGTTGGATAATAAGCTTCTTAGGGAGTTTGAATACACGTCAAAGGACCTATTTCCTAAATGGTACAGGGCTGACAAAACATTCAAATACAGGCCCAAAATTGGATATCCCACAAGTTCCTTGAGAAGACCATATCAGTACTTGGTAGCCATGTTGTGCAGATTATATGGGGAACCTGACGCATCACAATTTTTTTTATCATATATTCCCATGATATAATATTACGCAGATGAAGGGATATCATTCAATTGGGATGATATCCTAGCTGAAAATCTCATGGTGTCTATCTATGCGGTAAATGGGGCCTAGCCCAAAACGTTTCCAAGCTTTCACATGTCCTCATACCTCTTGGACATCATGTGCACAGCTCATAAGTACTCTAGAATTGGGTGGAGTTGGCATCCATCCAACCCGGAAATTCATGTGTACTGTAAATTGATTTGGGAGCACAAATATCGCACAGAATACCAGAAGACATGTGAGCATTTTTGTAATATTCCAGATATAAAAAAGTATGCAGAACATAAATAAATATCTAGAAATGGTAGATGAACAACAATATGACCAGAACAACACCACAATAATACCAAAATGATACCATAATAACACCAGAAAGTGTTTGACAACACAGGTATTACACCAGAGGACGAACACCTTCAGTAACCACTCACATAACCAAATCAAAGATCAACACACCGATGTTTTCACGTGGTAAAACCCCTACGGGGAAACATCCACGGCTCCATCCAATGCGGCCACTTGGAGCAGTTTATTAATGCAAAAGAAAAATATTATAGAGATATTTTACAAGAGATTTTCTCACAATCGATCCTCGGCAAATGACCCTCCATGCTCTTTAAATAGAGATCATGGACCAATCGAGTGTTAAGCCATGAATCAATGGTCATTAAGATCGAGGAGAGTATGAATTGTCGGATCACTCTATGTTTGTAACATATCATGACCATCGGATTTCCTAATTACAAATTCATACTAAAGAAACACACTTTTACCTAACGACACATTAGACCAGGTAGATATTAACTAACTCCTAAGTGTCTAAATATCCTAACATCCCCCCTTAAGAACAACTTGGGATAGGATTGAAGGATTTACAATGTTGACACAATCAGATAAGAAAGGAGGAATTAGAGCCTATACCCCCTTAATGACAACTTCTTGAGCTCCTAACATAGATCAAAGTTTGGAAAACTTTGCTTCTGTAAGAGACTTTGTGAAAATGTCTACAACTTGATCTTCTGTAGGGAAAAAGAGCACCTCAATAACTTGATCATGAATGAGATTTATGATGAAGTGTATGTGTAGCTCGTTGTTCTTGTTGCATTGATGTTGAATTGGGTATTTGGCGAGCTTGATGGCACTTTGATTGTCGCACCAAAGGTTGGTCGGATGTTGTTGCTCGAATCCAAAATCTGAAAGGATATATCGAAGTCACAAGACTTCCTGACTTTCATTTATCGTTGCTCAGTACTCTTCTTCTGTTAAATAAATTGCAATAGCATGTTGTTTCTTACAGGCCCAAGTGATAGGTCCTAAACCAAGGCTGAAAACATAACCTACAGTAGACTTCTGATCATCAAGGTCATCGGTCCAATCTGAATCAGTGAAACCAACCAATAAAGGAGTCCCCCCTGAACTGTAATGTATCACGAACTAAATTGTACCATGGACATAGTGAAGTATTCTTTTAGATTATTTCCAATGGATTTAATGGGGTGTTTGCATATACCGAGCAACAAGACCAACAGCAAAGGAAATATCAGGACGGGTGTGAGTCAAGTATAAGAGGCTACCAACTAACTGAAGGTACATGGTGGCATCAACTTCAGAAGAAATATAGGTGGCAGTAAGCTTGACTCCAGACCGGAAGGGAGAAGGAGTTGGTTTACAATCATCCATGTGAAAGCGACGAAGAAGGTCACAAGCATACTTAGACTGGGAAAGAAAAATTCCTTCATTGGTTTGCAAAACTTGGAGGCCAAGGAAATAGTGCAAAAATCCTAAGTCTCTCATTTCAAATTTCTTCTTAAGGTTATTTTTCACATGGTTTAAAATTTTTGAGTCACTACCAGTAAGGATAAGGTCATCAACATAAAGGACAAGGATTATGAGATGGCTTCCTACTTTTTTGGTATAGACATTAGGATCAGAATGGCATCTAGAGAATCCAGTGTCAATAAGAAAGTTTTCCATTTTGGCATACCAACCTCGGGGAGCTTGATTAAGACCATAAAGAGATTTCTTAAGGAGACAAACAAGGCCAGATTCATTCTGGACATAGCCAGGAGGTTGGTCCATGTAGATTTCTTCTTGCAAATATCCATGCAAGAAGGTAGATTTAACATCCATCTGATGGACCTCCCATTTATGTGAGGCAGCAAGGGCAAGAACAAGGCAGATGGAATTCATTTTGGCTACAGGGGAAAAGGTTTCATTATATTCAATTCCTTCAACTTGGGAAAATCCTTTGGCAACTAACCGAGCCTTGTGTCTTTCAACACTTCCATCTGATGCATACTTAGTTCTATAGACCCATTTACATCTGACCAGTTTTAATTCTTTTGGAAGAGGTACAAGATCCTAAGTATTGTTTTCCATTAAAGAACGATACTCTTCATTCATTGTTGTTTCCCAATCTGGATGACCTGAAGCTTCTTCAAATGTCTCTGGATCATGAGTCTTTGAAACTTGAGCCAAAAGAGAAGAGGCTTGTTGGAACTTTGAACGTGTTCAACACTGATCTGAAGGATCACCGACTAGACCAACAGTTGATTCTCGTGTTGAATGGACCCATCTAGGAAGAGATGGAACTAGTGTTGGTTCAGGTTCAAAGGACTCATCTGGAGGAAGGTGAGCAGGTGGAGGTAGATTTTCATCCTCATTGTCATCATATGAAGAAGAAACTAGAATAGGAATAGAAGAAGTCACAAACGTCGAAGATGGCTCACAGACCGAAGAAGGCACAATCGTTGAATTAGGCTCGCAGGCTAAGAGATTTTCATCAAATTTAACATCTCTTCTAAAAATAATTTAATTACAATGTGGTTTAAGAAGTCTATAACCTTTGACATCTTCAGAATAACCAACAAATATACACTTCTCACTTTTAGGTTGAAATGTTTTCCTTTTCTCATCAGGAATGTGAGCCCATGCTATACTTCCAAATACACAGAAGTGACTTACATCTGGTTAAATTTTAGTCCAAGATTCTTTCGGTGTTATATTTTTAAGAGCCTTTGTGGGAGTGCAATTGACTATGTAATTTGCATACTTGATTGCTTTTTCCCAATACTTTAGACTTAATCTCTTAGATTGGATCATACAATTAGCCATTTCTTTTAATGTGCGGTTCTTTCTCTCAGCAACACCATTTTGTTGTGGTGTATATGCAATAGTGTGTTGCATTTGGATGCCCTGTGTAGTGCAGTAACTTGTAAAATTATTGTTCACATATTCACCTCCATTCTTTGTTCTTAACTTTTGAATTTGATGTCCAGTTTGCTTTTCTACAAGGGCCTTGTAGGCAAAAAACTTCGCTTTTAAGTTTTAAGAAGTAAACCCAAGTACATCTGGAAAAATCATCAATGAAAGTTAAGAAATACTTGCACCCAAAAAAAGAAGGAGAAGAAAGTGGACCACACAAATCACTGTGAACAAGATGCAAAGGGCTCGAGGCGTGCCAAGAGCCATGTTTGTCAAAATTGTCCCGATGATGTTTCCGAGAACACAACTGGAACAAACATCATCTCTGCATGAAACATGAGGAAGACTAGTCACCATATGTTGATTACATAGTTGTTACAATGAGCGATAGTTTATATGACCAAATCGCTCATGCCAAATTTTTCTCAAGTCATCACTATGAGCAACAAAAGCTGATGAAAAATATGATGACCCAAAGTTGTCAAACTTGTACAACCTGGTAATATCATCAACAATTACAGTTGCAATAGCATGCTTAGGATCTTTTATATTCTTGATTACAACTTGGTGAGGTGAAAACTTTTCAGTTTTACGTTCACCTTAATGAGTGATTTTATATACCTATAGAAGTTTACAAGAAAGACTTGGAACACATAATACATCATTGAAATGGCCATTATTTACTTGAACTATTCGATATCCTACAACACTAAGAGATCTATCATGACCAAAAAATATTTTCTTGGTGTTACATTCAATTAGAGAAGAAAATATATATTTATCCTTAGCCATATGATAAGATGCTCTTGAATCAATAAGCCACTCATCAGAAGAAGAAGTAGAAGTTGTATTGAAGGAGAAACCAGAAGCAGAAAGTGCATGTCCATGAGAAGAAGAAGAAGAAGAAGAATCAATATTGATGTTGTGCTTATTCATGGTTGCTTATAAAGTTTTCATCTTCTTGAAACATTTGGACTCATCATGACCATCTTTATCACAAAATTTGCAATGTCTGTCAGTCTTCTTGTTTTTATATTTTTCTCCTTTGTCACCATTAGGAGTTGAAGTTGTCTGAGTGGATTTGGGACCCTTATGTTGCTTGTTGTTGTAGCGAGGATGTTGCTTCTTGGGATACTTGGGTTTATATTTCTTCTGTGAAACTAAGGTTTTGTTGGAGGTACCTGTAGTGTTGATCACTCCAAGTTGTACAAGCTTATCTTCCTCTAATCAAGGTAGCACAAAAGGACTCAAGAGTGGGTTCTTGATAAGCTTTCCCTAGAGCCTCTCTCATGGCATAAAAGTTAGATACAAACACAGAATATGCACTACCTAGCTTAGAAATAATAAGATAGATGCAATGCTCTTCCTCCATTTCTATCTCACATTCTTCAAATAAAATTATAAGTGTTTTAAACTTATATAGATAGTCTCCAATGCAAGAAAAATCACTTGGACTTAAGGTCAGTACTTGATTTTCTAACTGTTGTACTTGAATAATATTGAGTTTACCAAAAACAGATTCAATTTTTTCCCAAGATTCATTGGGGTCATCAATTTCTTTAAGGTGGAACCTTAAATGAGGAGAGATGGGCATTCTGATTAGTCCACGTGCTTCGTCACTCCTATTATCCCATTTGACTTTCTTATCATCATCAGTGGGTGATTTTTCCTTTCCCAAGGTAATATGATACAAGCCTTTACTACTTAATAAATCTTCCATATGAAATTTCCATTGGAAGTAGTTGGTGCTGGTAAGCAAGAGATTACTTGTAGAAGCCATATTAAATATTCAGATAATATGGATTGAAAAAATGAAATTGATGATCTGGATGGAAAGATCTTGAAAATTTATGCGGTTTAAAAAAAAACGACATGGAAAACGTGTAAATGTGTTGAACCTGCACAGAATATATCTAGCTAAACAATAATCCACATATTTTCAAAGAGAATTGGAGAAAGAAGAAGAAGAAGAGAAAGAATGAAATAATTATCATTAACCATTGTGAATAATGAATAATTTACACATGATATACTCTATATAACTCAATGAGTGCACACTAGAGGAGAACCAATGTGCCATAGTGGTGGTCTAGAGTGATCTGGACACACACCAGCAGTTATGGGAGTGAGCTGCCACCTAGTCTAGTCTCTCAGGCAGTTACGGGAGTGAACTGCCACCTAGTTTAGTCTCTCAAGCAGTTACGAGAGTGAACTACCACCTAGTTGAGTTAACTAGTCAACTAGTATTTAGTTAACTGACTGAATAGAGAGTAGTGAGGAGTTAACCCAGGGAATCAAGTGTAATGCGCCAGTCTGGTGATGATACCAAGGCAATTTCAAATTAGCATGGTGATGATCCCAATGTTGCATGGTGAAAAAACCAATGCAACATCTAAACTCAACTCAACTAGTCAAACTGAAGTGTCAACTGAAATAGAATATTCTCCAGGTGGAATATTCTCCCCTAAAATATAAGAGACTGGATAATGACTAATTATGACTAATAAACAAGGAAAAACATTAGGAAAAATAAATCCTAGGTGTGTGTGAAGTAACTCCAACACCCCCCCTAAACATCACTATAGTGAAAATAAAGAATGGGTCTCGGCAACGAGGCCATGTTAGGTACCCAAATACAAAATATACACTGAATATAAAGTGAGGAAAGAGGGGAAACCTCATGGGAAAAACCCCCCTCAAGGTACAATGTATTTAAAATGAATAACTACAGTTGCTAGGCAATTGTGTCCTTCACTCCAAGATGACTTCGTAGAGAATGGAACTTCTGCTCACTGAAGGTCTTGGTGAAGATGTATGTCACCTATTCTGTTGAAGGATAGAACTGTAAGTCGATGATCCCCTCGTGTATGAAGTCCTAGATGTAGTCCAGGTGGATCTCGATGTGCTTTGTTCACTGCCTCTGAACTGGATCTATACAGAACTTCAGATTGCTCTGGTTGTCACACCAGATGACGATTGGCCGATGAAACTAAATGCCCAACTCAGTGAGAAAATGTTTTATCCACATAGCCTGAATGGTTATGTTAACTACCCCTATGTACTCTACCTCGGCTGAAGATAGATCAATGGCAGCTTGCTTCTTACTCGACCAACAGATAGGCCCAGAACCAAGACTGATGAGTAACTAGATGTGGACTTGCGATCAGTGTTATCGTCGGCCCAGTCAGAATTAGTAAACTTGATGAGATATAATGTAGAGTTTGTTGCATAATGAATCCCAAAGGTGATGGTTCCCTATACGTATCGAAGGATACGCTTTGCAGCTTTCCAATTCAGCTCATGTGGCTCCTGCATGAACTTGGAAACTGCGCCAACTACATATGAGAGGTCTAGTCTAGAGTGTGTGAGATACAACAAGCTCCCCACTAGTTGTATGTACAGTGTGTTTTCAACTAGTGGAGTCTCCCCGCCATCCTCAAGTTTTACTCTCGATAGGAAAGGAGTCAGAGAAGACTTGCAGTCTGTCATGTGAAATATCTCAAGGAGATCTCGTGCATACTTGGCTTGAGATAGTTTGATGCATGATGCATCCTGACTGATCTTGATTCCAAGGAAGAATTTTAGTGGACCCGTGTTCGTCATCAAAAACATGTCATATAGAATCCTCTTGACTATAGCAATCATTGAAGTCGAGCACCCGATGATCAGCAAATCATCGACATATAGAACTAAAAGTAGAAGTGAATCAAGCATCCTGAGCATGTATACATTTGGGTATAATTTACAGTGTACAAAGTTATGTGACAACATGTATGAATCCATCTTGGCATACCATGCCCTCAGAGCCTTCTTGAGACCATAAAGTGACTTATTCAGTCGACAAACCAAAGATGAGTCTTGCATAAATCCCTGGGGCCGCTCCATATAGATCTTCTCATAGAGATCACTATGAAGAAATGCATTCTTCACGTCCATATGATGAACTTCCCATCCCTTGGTTGCTGCAATAGAAAGTACCAATCGTATGGAAGCCATCTTCACTATTGGGGCAAAGGTCTCATCATAGTCAATACCATGAACCTATTGAAAGCCTTTTGTGACAAGCCTAGATTTGTATCTATTGATCTGTCCATCCGGTCTGATCTTGGTCTTGTAGACCCATCTGCATCTGAAAGTTTCCTCCCAGAAGGAAGGTGTTGTTGGGAAAAACACCCTACGGACTAGCAAACTAGGGTCAGACTTGCATGCAGATTTTGACCGAAAAGAAACTACTTTTTTACCTACAACCCAAGATTTAAACCCGTTTTTCACAGTAAATGCATGGAAAAGGACCACCAACCTTATTACCGGCGTTCGATGTAGATCCTTCGTTGCTCTATGATTACTTTCTTGCACTGCTCCTTCCACAGATGACCTGCACTCAAGACAAACAACAACTATGCATGCATGCTACTTCTATACTATAGGGTTAGAAATCAAGCATAAATTAATCAAACCATAGACAATTCATGCATTGGGACAGGAAAAGTATTATTTTTATTA
The DNA here is from genome assembly GCA_009831015.1 of Picea engelmannii. Classification (NCBI taxonomy): domain Eukaryota; kingdom Viridiplantae; phylum Streptophyta; class Pinopsida; order Pinales; family Pinaceae; genus Picea; species Picea engelmannii. The sequence goes on from ML779199.1 coordinate 495,606, forward strand.
CTGAAAATGAATCAACTTACAAAAAAGCTGAGACCGGCCACCGCTCCTTGAACCTGATCCTAGGCTCCTCTTCTTCTGTCCTTCAACTGCTTTGCGTTAAATCTCCTTTGGCATGAGGAAAGGCTAAAGGGTTGGGACAATGGATTACGTAAATGGGCAGAGTTTCTTCGCTATATTTTTTCCTCCTCCAAATGGTACCCCTACCCCTTCTTTTATAGGCTAGAAGGAGCTAGGGTTTTGGACGAACCCTCGGCCATGCATGGCTGGGAGTTTCAGTTAACTAACCCATAGATTTTTGTTTCGTCGGCAACTTTCCTTTTTTCGTGCTTTGTTAGGTACACGCGGGCTGTTGTGAGTCAACCAGCGTGCACACGCATGCAGTAATGGGTTAGGGCGCGTGGGCCTTGACACAAGAGGATTTTCAAAGAGTTGTTCAGCAGAGTTTTAGCAAGGAAGGGATATGAGTTGGCCTGATGCCAGGTAAGCATGTGTGGTGAAATTTAGGGTTATAACAGATGCCCCCTAATGTGCGAGATCAGAAGAGCATCTTATGGCCGAAATACATTACCAATATTTACTGATGTGTTGAACGATTGAGCCCAAGGATCAAGAACCAGGAGGTGTCGCCTGCAAAATAACAAATGTCTCACCGAGGCGGGCATACCCATGCTCGAGATAAAATAGAACCATGGCTACCAATCAAATACACTGTAGATCCATGTCAAATAACTATAAAGAGTAGCCGCAAATAATACACAGCGAAGCTACATCTCGAAATAAGAAAGATATACATATAGAGTATCCATCTTCCAGAAGCTAATGCAGCCTGATGGCTGGACTTCAGAACTCGAGAAACAACTTCAAAATCTTCTTAAACTCGGGTAGGAGTGTAATATGAGTGTACGACTGCACTACCCAGAGGTCTTCGATGGGTCGTCGATTATGGACTTGATAATCTTGATGATCGGACTGAAGGCTTCAGTGATTTCGAACAAGGAATTGATTAGACATTCAGGATGGTCAGGTATGCGGACAAGAGACATATTGCAGAGGGGCCAACTCAGGCTTAGTGACAAACTTCCCTTGGACAATAGCACGACAAGTGATAAGACTCAGGCAGCATATATGTTAATCATAAGTCTACGAAGCAGGAGGCAACGCAAACTCTCCATATGTTTAGAAGAATAACCAAACGATGGAGGACACAACTCTATATAGCAAGAAAAGATTCCTAAGGTCATACTACATCCCATAGTCTGGTGATCAAACGGACAGATGTGCTTTATCCAAGGGCGACTCATTATGCTGCCAATAAAGAAAATACTTTTCCCATCCTCTTTTTGGGGTATATTTGATTTTTTTGTTCTTTTCGATAATTTTGGAAAAAGAATAAAGGAATATTATGTTACAATGGAGGAACAAGTACTGCTAACATACAAGCTCAAGGCACAAGGACAAGACTGATGTTCTGGTAAAATGATACTCGGGAAAAATCCTCCGACGGCCAAAGGTGTTAAGATGCAGAAGCAAACTGTCACAAGGCTGGTGGATAAGGTATGCAAGTGCAGTTGATAGAACACATAATGGTAACGTCCTTCAATGTAAGTTTAATGAGCCCAGAGAAGGTAAGCTCGGTGGTTTTTCATATTTAGAAAGTCTGAAAAAGCATAAAAGGAGACTCCGTTGGGGTACCTTTTTCGACAATAGTCTAGTCGGTTTGAAAAGGGGATAAACTAGCACCGATTAGACGTCAATTCAAAACCATTTTAACGAGTGTGACAAGGACAAGATCACTCGGCTATTTTTTCACTTTTAAGGAGTCTGA
>ML779199.1:524145-548116 GCA_009831015.1 Picea engelmannii
TATATATATTCTGTCAACTATTAACTGAGAAAAAATAGTCTAAGGGTAATATGACTTAACCTACTGACTGTTCAAACCTAAACTCAAACACCTGAGAGGAATACTTCTCATCAAAGGAGGAGATGACTGCCCCACCCTGAACAAAAAGTAGCTTGTCCAAGCACACGAATGTCACTAAAACAGCACGCATGCAAACGCGTGCTGAACAGAGACAAAAAAACATGTACACGTGGGCTGACCTTGCACAGGCCGCGTGTATATCTAAATCCTAAGAAAAAATATGAAAATAGGCAGTCCAAACTAGGAAGAGGCCTTTGGTATTGATAACAAGGGTCCCTTGAAGGCTTGGATGTTCTTTCTAACAGAAAAGACAAATAATGTAAGGAATAATCAAGCAAAAAAAGGTAATCTGAGATAGGACTGTGAACCAGCAAGACTCAGACAGGATTCTAGAAAACCCCCTGAGAATGTGTAATTCTGACAGGGAAGAGGAGGACTGCTTCTAAGGTTCTCTGAACTCCTACACGCTACTGCTATCTCTACATCTAGTGTTCACACGCGGGCTGTCAGAGGATAGGGCGAGGGTACACGCGTGCAGGCCTTCTGCAGGCCGCGTGTACCTCTGTGTGTCCTGAAAACTACAGTCAGGAAAAAGTCAGGGAAAGCTGGTATGGAAAACCAGACTCCCTACTAGCTCAAACCTTACAGAAAAAGACAGGAAAAGAAAAAAAAGAAAAAAAAAACTAATCTTTAAACTACCCAAAAAACTTAAATAAATCCAAGAACCCTAAACAGTATTCTCCCCAGTATGGTCGCCAATTCTGTTGTTGGGAAAAACACCCTACAGACTAGCAAACTAGGGTCAGACTTGCATGCAGATTTTGACCGAAAAGAAACTACTTTTTTACCTACAACCCAAGATTTAAACCCCTTTTTTACAGTAAATGCATCGAAAAGGACCACCAACCTTATTATCGGCGTTCGATGTAGATCCTTTGTTGCTCTCCGATTACTTGCTTACGTTGCTCCTTCCACAGATGACCTGCACTCAAGACAAACAAAAACTATGCATGCATGCTACTTCTATACTATAGGGTTAGAAATCAAGCATAAATTAATCAAACCATAGACAATTCATGCATTGGGACGGGAAAAGTATTCTTTTTATTACTGAAAATGAATCAACTTACAAAAAAGCTGAGACCGGCCACCGCTCCTTGAACCTGATCCTAGGCTCCTCTTCTTTTGTCCTTCAACTGCTTTGCGTTAAATCTCCTTTGGCATGAGGAAAGGCTAAAGGGTTGGGACAATGGATTACGTAAATGGGCAGAGTTTCTTCGCTATATTTTTTCCTCCTCCAAATGGTACCCCTACCCCTTCTTTTATAGGCTAGAAGGAGCTAGGGTTTTGGATGAACCCTCGGCCATGCATGGATGGGAGTTTCAGTTAACTGACCCATAGCTTTTTGTTCTGTCAGCAACTTTCCTTTTTTCGTGCTTTGTTAGGTACACGCAGGGTGTTGTGAGTCAGCCAACGTGCACACGCGTGCAGTAATGGGTTAGGGCGTGTGGGCCTTGACACAAGAGGATTTTCAAAGAGTTGTTCAGCAGAGTTTTGGCAAGGAAGGGATATGAGTTGGCCTGATTCCAGGTAAGCATGTGTGGTGCAATTTAGGTTTATAACAGAAGGGGAACCAAATCCCAAGTCTGGTTCTCGAGGAGGGAGTTGTACTCCTCCTTCATGGTGGATTCCCAAAAGGCATTTTCAACAGCCTCACCATAAGACTGTGGATCTGAAGACTGATCCAAGAAAATATGCCTAGAGGGAAATGGTTCAGTGGAAGTGAATGCAATAGGAGGCTCCTTGAAATCAGATCGAGTCCTTCTAGTGTCGGCTGGATCACCAACGAGATCCCCTGCATCCTGAAAAGTAGTTTGTTCCCACTTGGGCCTCAACTCTGACTTTGCAACTGCATCTGGATGCTCTGACTCTACATCTGACTATACTGACTCTGAATATGAATCATCTGAGTCCTTTGAATCATAACTCTCATCTGAATAAGAGTCAGCATGTGCATGATCATCATCTCGGACAGGTGGAAGAATGAAGGTGTATGCATGTAGTTGCTGAGGTGCATGCGATACACTTTCCTTGAATTGGACACTTCACCCAATGATGAGTCGACTCGAGGAAAGATCAATAATCCTATATCCCTTCACACCATCAGGGAAGCCAACAAAAATTCACTCAGTGCTCTGTGGATCAAGTGCCTTCCTCTTTTCAGAGGGAATCTGGGCCCATGCACATGAACCAAAAATGCGAAAGTGGGTCACTTCCGGTTTGAGGCCGCTCCAAGCCTCGTAGGGGGTCTTATCCTTGACAGATCTATGGGGAGATGTTTTTTGGATGTATGTTGCACAATTAAGTTCTTCGGCCCATAGTATTTGTGGTAGTGACTTTGCATGCAGCATGCAAGATGCCATCTCCTTTAGAGATCTATTTTTCTGCTCAACAACTTTGTTTTGTTGCGGAGTGTAGGGAATTGTGTGCTGCAACGGAATCCCTGCCTCATGAAAAATATTGTAGATCTCATGATTCACATACTCTCCCTCATTATCATTTTGTAGGATTTTGATCTTCTTTCCGGACTGTGTCTCAACCAAAGCTTTGAAATATTTCAGGTGTTGAAAGACCTTGGATTTTTTCCTGAGAAAGTAGATCCAAGTAAAACGTGAGAAATCATCAACAAAAATGAAAACAAACCTCGCTTTGCTAATGGATGGATGCAGAAAAGGACCCTAAGGTCACTGTGAATCAGATCTAAAGGTGCAGAAGCTCTCTGAGACTTTCCTTTATCGAATTTCTCTTGAGGGTGTTTTTTTAGAACACATCCCTCACATACTCCCTTGGAGAAATGGATGTCTGGTAGACCATCAACCAATATTTGCTTGTTGATTTGTTCCATGTATCTGAAATTCAAATGTCCAAAACTTTCATGCCATATCCTACTACTTTCATCAGCATGAGTAAGTAGTAAAGCAGAATCAGGTTCAATGAATTCAGAAAATGTATACAATCTAGACTGATGATTTACCTCACTGGTAGAAACCCTGGAGTTGGTTTGCATGTTGTAGATGTCCACAGAATTTGGTGTGAATATGACTTTCTTTATGGTGTCATAATTTGTCATCTGATACATGGAGAGAAGGTTGACAGAAAGCTTGGGAACATGCAGCACATTCTCGAAGCTTTCGTTGGTGAGTTCAATCCTTCCTTTGCCGGTGACTTCAATAGAAGAGTTGTCCCCCATCAGAATAAGAAGACATTTTCATGCATCCAAAGAATAATATACTACTTTTGATGCATCCATATGATTTGATGCTCCTGAATCAATGATCCAAGCATCGGGAGAGGATTTGATGGAAATCAAGGCATGGCTAGAATTGTTTTTCTTGGAATTTAGATCTACTGGCTTCTTCTCCTTGGCACCCTCGGGGATGCGATCTCCAAGGTTGTTTTTCTGAAGTATTCGAGACATTATATCTATTTGGTTTTGCATGCATGTGGATTTTGAATGGAATCCTTTGTGACATTACGTGCATTTCTCTCCTTTTCTCCCCTTTTCCCCTTTGGTTCTGGAGGCATCGGTGAATGGTTTTGTGTACCCTTCCTTCTTTGGATGTGCATGAGCTTTCCATTTATCTTTTTCTTTATATTTCTGATATTTTTTTCTGCCATCATGCATAGGGAGTGCATGCGCCCTTGGGACTTTGATTGTGCCCATGTTGATGAGCTTAGTTTTCTCTTGTGTTAGGGATTCAATAAATTCCTCAAGAGAAGGCATCGTCTAGGTGGCTCCAGAGGTGAATCTAACATTATGGAATGTGGATACAAATACAGAGAATTCAAGACCAAGCTTAGAGAGAATGGTGAGAACCATTTTTTTCTCCTCCTTCGATTTATCAACCCCGCAAGCTTTGAGTTGTGACAGTAAATCCTTAAATTTTGTAAAGAAATCTTGGATATTATTAAAGATTTTTGGTTCCAATGTGAGCAGATGCACCTCAAACATGTGTCCCCTCATCTCATCCTTTTTACCAAAGAGCCCTTCCAAGGTGTTTCAGGCTTCAATGGGAGTCTTACAGGAAGATATATGAAAAAGGATATCGGGAGAAATAAGACTGCAAATTGTTTCAAGTGCCTCATCCATGCGATTTAAATACTTGGATTTTTCTATGGTTGATGTCGGTTCTATATCTGTATTCAAGGTTAAATTGTACAACCCTCTGGTTCGAAGATGTGTGGATATTTTCTCCTTCCATGCAAAATAGTTGTAAGGTGTAAGAATGAATTCTTTTTGGAAATCCATCTTTCTGTTGTCTTCAATCTTTTGTACCTGCAAAAAAATTTGGTGTAGATTTTGCTTAGCAGTCCGTCGGTTATGATACCATGTAAATTTTTTGAACGTGCACAGAATAGATCTAGCTAAACAATAATACACACATTTGCATAGAGAATTGGAGAAAGAAGAAGAAGGAGAGAAAGAATGAAAGAATTATCATTAACCGTTGTGAAGAATGAATAATTTACACATGATATATTATGTATAACTCAATGAGTGCACACTGGAGGAGAACCAATGCACCATAGTGGTAGTCTAGAGTGATCTGGACACACACCAATAGTTACGGGAGTGAACTGCCACCTACTCTAGTCTCTCAGGAAGTTACGGGAGTCAACTACCACATAGTTGAGTTAACTAGTCAACTAGTCTTCAGTTAACTGACTGAACAGAGAGTAGTGAGGAGTTAAATCAGGTAATCAAGGGTAATGTGTCATTCTGGTGATGATACCAAGGAAAGGTCTAATTATCATGGTGATGATCCCAATGTTGCATGGTGACAAAACCAATGCAGCATCTAAACTCAACTCAACTAGTCAAACTGAAGTGTCAACTAAAAGAGAATATTCTCCAGGTGGAATATTCTCCCCTAAAATATAGGAGACTGGATAATGAATAATAAACAAGGAAAAACCTTAGGAAAAATAAATCCTAGGTGTGTGTGAAGTAACTCCAACAAAACGGACTTCGAATGTGAGAGTTATTCCCTTTTAAAAAAAGGCATAAACAGTAACCAAAGGACCATGTGATAGTGTAAGTTGCTTTATGAAGTGACCCACTTTTATAAAGAGAAGTGGGGATCACTTCTACAATGAAGTTACTTTATAAAAGAAAATTTGCATGCAAAACAAATAACTCTAAAATAAAATATTAAAGCTACTTATATTGATTCACTTTTATACTTGAAGTGAAATACACTTTACAATTTGAGCATGAACTTTTTCAAAAACAGTAACAAAAGAGAGACTTGAACTCAAGACCTCTTACTTAATAAGGCAACTTTTAACCAAATGGAAAAACATATTGTATTTTTTAGGAAGAGGATTGTTGTTTTTGTTTTTTTTGTTGTTGACGGCCTTGGAGAGTGTGCTCGAAAAAAACTCCTTTCACACAAGAAAAAAATTTCACTTCTCGATGACAACAAGGGTTAGATCTCAGTTAGCTTACCCAAAAAATGCACCTTTTCCCATATGTTTCTGATTTTATGATATCACATAAGGCATGGGGAAAAGAGAATATGCAAATCTAAAAGAGTAGAAACCCAGAAATAAATAATACAAAACCAAAATAATACTCTGCAAAAATTTAAAAAATGTGTATCCAGGCTTTATACCTCTGGATCTGACTGAAATGGTCGTATCTTGGGAAAAAGGAAACCTTTTCGAGTGAAACAAAAAGTGTTCCTAAATGAAACAAGTGTTCTGGACACAATGGAATGGTCCTTTTAGCCTAGAAATGTATGGAAATGACAGAAAATGGAGATGAGGCAACTCGGATTCACAATCTCGATCTACAATAGGAGCGGGTCTTCAAAGAGGCTTTGATACCATTTTCGACAACACATGTATTCCAATAGAGGACAAACACCTTTAATAACCACTCACATAACCAGCTCAAATATCAACACACCATTGTTTTCAAGTGGTAAAACACTACGAGGAAACATCCATGGCCCCAGCCAACGCAGCCACTTGGAGCAGTTTATTAATACAAAAGAAAAATATTATAGAGAGATTTTATCACAATCAATCCTCGGAAAATGACCCTCCATGCTCTTTAAATAAAGATCATGGACCAATCGGGTGTTAATCCATGTATCAATGGTCGTTAAGATCGAGGAGAGTATGAACCATTGGATCACTGTATGTTGGGAACATATCGTGACCGTCGGATTTCCTAACTAGAAATGCATACTAATGCATACTAAAGAAACACATTTTTTCCTAATGAAACATTAGACCAAGTAGATCATAACTAACTCCTAAGTGTCTAAATATCCTAACAGAAAGAGCACTTTGATTACTGAGAGCAATGTTCACTTGTCTCTTCGAGGGGGAAACCTCCAGCAGAGCAGAGCTCTATTACAATAATATCCAAGACAAAATTTATCATACCCTCGACTCCTATTTATACTAAATGTGTCTATCAAAAGAACCATCTAGAGGAATATCCTTCTAGAAGTGGAAGCTTCTATTAGGTCTTCTTACATTCGACTTATTCTTCCTTATTGCTAGGCCTTATTAATATTTACCTTTATTACATGGAAATATATTATTCTACCTACGTGAGGGGTTAGGTCCCTAACATGTCCTCCCTCTTAAAAACATCCTTGTCCTCAAGGCTTGAGATGAGGAAATTGTTGTAGAATGGTAGTTGGTTCCCAAGTGGCATCTATTGGAGTTGTATATTTCCATTGGACTAACACTTCCTTGATGGTTCACTGACGCGGACGACGCTCATGCTGGTCCAAAACTGTTTGTGGTTGTATCCAAATGGATCCTTCTTCGTCCAACTCGAGAAGGTTGGTTTGATTTTTTCACTTGGTTCCAATCACCTTCTTTAAGCAGGAAACATGAAAAACAAGATGGACCTTAGAATGACTGGGAAAATCTAATTGATAGGCCACTTGTCCCACATGCTTGAGAACAGTATAAGGACCATAAAATTTGGGCACCAGTTTCTAACAATGGTCATCCTTGAGGGAATTTTGATTGTAAGGTTGCAGTTGAAGAAACACCTGATCCCCTTCTGCAAATTGACATTCAGAGCGACCTTGATCTCCTTGTTTCTTCAATTGATTCTGGGACATGACCAAATTCTCTTTGAGGGTACGAAGAATATCCACTCGAACTGTAAGCGTTTGGTCAACCACTTGGACCTTCGAGACACGTAGAAAATATGAGAGAATTGAAGGTGGATTTTGTCTATATATCACTTCAAAAGGAGACATGCGGGTAGTTGTATGGTATGAAGCATTGTACCACCATTCAACTAGTGGTAACCATTCATCCCATTGATTTTTCCTTTCCGATGCAAAACACCTCAAATATGTTTCCAAACACTTGTTGACAATTTCAGTTTGACCATCAATCTAGGAATGATAAGTTGTGTAGATATGCAATTGGGTTCCTTGTAGCTTGAACAGTTCTTGCCAAAAATTGTTGGTGAAAGTTGGGTTGCGATCATAAACAATAGAATGTGGCATGCCATGAACCTTGAAGACCTGATCCATGAAAATTTGAGCCACAGTGGATGTTGTAAATAGGTGTTGAAGAGCACAGAAATGAGCATACTTGGAAAGACGATCAACTACCACCATGATGATTGATTTATTTCCCAATTTAGGTAAGCCTACAATAAAATCCATAGAGATATCCCACCAAATAGCAGGTGGAATTGGAAGCGGTTGTAGTGTGCCAGAGGATTTAACTGTTTTTCCCTTGTTGTGTTGACACACATCAAATTCAGCCACAAAATTACGAACATCCTGTTTCATACCATCCTAGAAAAAAGAATGTTTGACTCGGTCATAGGTTTTGGTAAACCTGGAGTGCCCAGTTGTGGGTGTAGCATGAAGCTCAAAAAGTACCGTGGATTTAAGTTTTGATTGTTTACTTAAATACAAACAGCCTTTGTATTGAATCTCATCATTGAGCCAAGAGTACCCTGGGGAAACTGGAGAATTGGACTGCAATTTTTGTATTAGATGCAAACTTTTGGGATCGTGTAGCCATTCTTGGTGAACAGCTTGGAGCCAATCTGGTACAATGAAGGAGAGAGAAAAAAGGAACCCTTCATCTTCATATTTTCTAGAAAGTGCATCAGCAGCCACATTGTCTTTTCCTTTTTTGTAAATGATCTCATAATCATATCCAAAGAGCTTAGTCACCCATTTGTGTTTCTCTAGGGAGGAAAGGCGTTGTTCCAAAAAATACTTGAGGCTTTGATGATCTGTCTTAATTTGAAAGCATTGCCCCAATAGATAAGGGCACCAAAGATCCATGGCATGCAAAATAGCCAACATTTCCTTTTCATAGATTGATTTTCCAAATTTCGCTCAAACAGTTGTTTGTTGGTAAAGGCCAAAGGTCGACCCTCTTGCATAAGGACAACACCAATTCCTTTCCTAGAAGCATCACATTCGAGGACAAAGGTCTTTTTCAAATTAGGAAGGGCCAAGACTGGAGTGGTGCACATGTCCATATTCAAGGTTTGAAAATCCTGAGAAGCTGTTGGAGTGTTGTGGTGGGAAATCCCCCTACGGACTAGCATTTAGGGTTATATTATGCATGGAGATAAGACCGAAAGAATCCTACTTTATACCGTCGTCCTAGACTTAATCCCCATTTATTTCAAGGAAATACATGGTTAAACAAACATACCTTGTTCCGGACATTCGATGTCGATCCTTCTTCACTCTTGATCGCTTGCTAGAAGCTATCCTCCCAAGACTGAACTACGTACAAATCAAGCAACAAACTCTACATGCATTTGTTCTATAGATTAATGGGTTAGAGATTCAAACATATATTCACTAAACTATGAAGAACTCATATAGTGGGACGGGAAAAGAATTTCTTTATTATTAACTTTAATGAATCAACTTACAATGTCGAGACCGGCCACTGCTCCATGAACCTGATCCTGGGCTCCTCTTCAAATGTCCTCCAACTTCTTTCCTTTGTATCTCTCTTTGCACAAGGATGGATAAAGGGTTGGGACAATGGGAATGTGAAATTGGGTAGAGTTTCTTTACTCTTATTCTCCTCTTCCAAATAGGACCCCTAACCCTTCTTTTATAGGCTAGAAGAAGCTAGGTATTTGGACAAACCCTCGGCCATGCATGGCCGGAAGATTCAGTTAACTCACCCAAAGTTGTGTGTTCCGTCGGCAACTTTCCTTTTTTCATGCTTTTGTATGTACACGCGGGTTGTTTTAGGTCATCTAGCGTGTACACACGTGCAGTAATGGAGTAGGGCATGTGGGCCCTTATAAAAGAGGTTTTTTAAAGAGTTGTTCAGCAGTGCTTTGGCAAAGAAGGGCTCTGAGATGGCTTGATGCTAGGTAAGCATGTATGGTGCAAATTAGGGTTATAACATGGAGTCCAAGTGAAAGAATTATTTTTAAGGAGTGCAGTGAGAGGTGCCGCAATCTTTCCATAATTATTAACAAACTTGCGATAATAACCCGTTAAACCCAGAAATCCACGCAATCTTTTGAGAGTCTTTGGGTCAGGCCAATCTTGCATAGCTTCAATATTTTTAGGATCCACCCTGACGTCAGCCTTCCCAACAAGATGAACCAAGTACTCGACTTCTAAGGTGCCAAAAGAACATTTGTATTGTTTGAGGAAAATTTGGTGTTGGGAGATAGAAGGAGAACTCAATCCACATGAGCAAGATGGGTTGTCCAGGTTTTACTATATATGAGGATATCATCAAAGAAAACTAAGTCAAAATGACGGAGAAAAGGATGGAAGACATGATTCATTAGGCTTTGGAAAGTGGAGGGAATATTACACAGGCCAAAGGGCATGACCAAAAACCCATAGTTGCCCTCATGAGTTCTAAATGCAGTCTTAGGAATGCCTACCTCTTTCATACGGATCTGGTGATAGCCAGAACAAAGATCAAGTTTAGTAAAGAATTGGGTGCAACTCAATTCATCCAAGAGGTCATCAATGACAGGGATGGGAAATTTGTCGTTAATGGTGAGTTTTTTGAGGGAGCGGAAGTCAAGACACATGTGCCAAGAACCTTATTTCTTAAGGACCATGACCATAGGAGAAGAGTAGGGGCTCGTACTAGGGTGGATAACACCTGCGTTGAGCAGTTCTTGAACAATTCTCTCAATTTCATTTTTTGGGGAAAAGGGGTGATGATTGGGATGGATATTGGGAGGAAGGCTGCCTGGGACAAGGGGAATGGAATGATTATGAACACCATGGGAAGGAGAGAGTCCCTAGGGAGTAGAAAAAACCCCTTGATGTTTAGAGAGGACGGATTGAAGGTCCTGCGGCACAAAGGGTGTCTCAGTTGTTTGTATGGCATGGAGTTGGTAAATAATGCCAGAATGACCTTTTTTGAGCATCTTTTCCATGCGATGGGAACTAATGATCTCCGGGGAACTGGCAGTGATGCCTTGGAACTTATATGGTTGGCCTTCCTGGTCAAATTGCATGGTTAATTCCCTAAAATCCATGAGAATGCAACCCAAAGTCCTTAGCCATTCTACACCCAACACAATGTCACAATTTCCCATGTCGATAGAAAACATATGATATTTCAGGTGGTATTCACCAATTTGGAGACACACATTTTCACAACACCCTCCACATTTCATGGACCCTCCATTGGCAATCATGATTTGAAAATTATTGACTACCTGGATATACCAATTAGTTTCTTGGGAAATGTGGCGGTGAGTAAAATTATGGGTGCTTCCACTATCAACAAGAATTATGACCTTCCTATGCTTGATGTAACCAATTATCTTGAGGGTTTGGGGAGCAAAGAAGCTAGTGAGAGAATTTTGGGAAATGATCGGTTCTACTTTGGGAGGGTCTGAGGGAGGGGTTATGTCAGTGGTTTCAGGTGACACAGACACAAGGGGAACCTCAACATCCTCTTCTGAAACATCCTCTAAGATGGCCATAAAAAGATTTTTTTCCTTACACTTGTGTCCCGGAAAATATTTTTCATCACAATTATAACAAAGTCCTTTGAGTTGGCATTCATCCATTTCAGCCCTGGTCAATTTCTGGATCTTTAGTGGAGTAGGAGGAGGAGTGGGAGTTACTGGTTTAGTGCAAGGAATAAAGGAGGGTTTTTGGTTTTGAGAAGAGACAACTTGTTATGCTTCCTTAGCTATTTTACTAGCATCCACCCAACTCTGAGGTCGAGCCATGAGGAAATAGGCACGAATATCATCCTTGAGGCCACTAATAAAAAATTCTCAAAAAAAAGCATCGGACATGCCCTCTGTACGAAAATCCAGTCTCTCAAAAGAAGCTATAAAGTCTTCCATTGTGCCAGATTGTTTCAACTTTGTCAAACATCCTAAATGGTTGGTGTCAGTGTCAAAGCGTTTATAAAGCTCTACCACAAAGTCTGTCCAAACCACAAACCCTTAGCGGGCATTTTTTCTCCATTTCCACCATTGCCAACATTCTTGATCTAAATGGAGAACACCATACCATAGTTTGGACAACTCATTAGTAATGCCATACAAAGAGAAATAATGTTCCATTTGAGTTACCCAGCCAGTGGGATCTGAGCCATCAAATTTGGTCACATACACACGTGAAAGGTGTAGGTCATGTTGAAAGTGAGGGACTGAAAATTATGGGAATGAGAGGAAGTTTCACCTTCAGTATGCAAAGGTGGGTCAGATAAGGGAAGATCTACAGGGATATGTAGCTTGGTGCAGATCATCGTAGTGACCGATTCAAGTTGGGTAGTCATGTCTTGTTTGAGGTCTTGTTTGAGCTCCTCGATTGAGGTAGCTACGGAGGAATGCATTTTTTGATTGATGGAGATAATATTGGCACTGAGTTGTCGCACTTCTTTTTAGGTTTCTGTAAAATTAGAGTGCAAGGTATTGAAGTGAGCTTCCAAGTCTTGGTTGCGGGTATGGGCCATGATTATGAGGGAACACGAAAAGGGGTGGTTGGGACCACACAGAAAATGGGTTATGGGTGAAGTGTATCACAATGATTAGGGTGACGAGTTGAATCCAATGGGGTAAATCCCAAATAAGGGTGTTGGAAGGGGGTTGGGTCCACACAAAAAAAATTGTTGAAAAATGATAGGTATGACTGTGATAAGGGAGAAGAGAGAAATCCAATGGAATAGGTATCAAATAATGGTGCCAATAGGATCCATACTTTGTTTTCTTCCCAATGGTTAGGTAATCAAGGGTTCTACAGACAAGGGTTTTCCTTGTGTGATAGCTCTCTGATATACGTGCGGGGTCCAACAGTGGTACTCAGCCCAATATCTCAAGGCACCAACTAAGGAGGCTAGACTGTGCCCTTATTTGTACTACCTGACTACCCAGGTACTAGAGAGTATCTTCCCGAGTGTTGTTCTCGGTGGCACTATATCAATCAAGCGGTCAATCAGTTTATCTACAGAGGGCTTCAGGAGATCTAGGGTGATCCATATACAGGTGTTGTTTGATGCGCTACCACTCGAAGGGGTACCAACAGGGGTTACAAGGGTGTCCAACAAATGTGCTCTTAAGTACCTCTTGTATTTCATGCGTGTATGAATCCCCGTCCACGGGTTTATGTGTGTAACAACAAATCTATGTAGATTAAATATGTTGGAATACATCTCTACCCTGGAAAAAAATTAACCCACAATTTTCTTCCGAGGAAGGTGCTATGATACCACTTGTAATATTCCAGATATAAAAAAGTATGCATAACAGAAATAAATATCTAGAAATGGAAAATGAACAACAATATAACCAGAACAACACCACAATAATACCAAAATGATACTAGAATAACACCAGAAAGAGCATTTTGATTACTAAGAGCAATGTTCACTTGCCTCTTCGAGGGGGCAACCTTCAGCGGAGTAGAGCTCTATTACAATAATATCCAAGACAAAATTTCTCATACCCTCAACTCCTATTTATACTAAATATGTCTATCAAAAGAACCATCTAGAGGAAGATCCTTCTAGAAGCTGAAGTTTCTATTAAGTCTTGTTACATTAAACTTATTCTTCCTTATTGCTAGGCCTTATTAATATTGAACTTTATTACATGGAAATATATTATTCTACCTACATGAGGGGTTAGTCCCTAAAACATTTTTTCCCCTTTGTACGAATTGATATTTGGCACCACTCCTCCTCGCATGACCGATAAACATATAGTAGTCATAAAGAGAATTGGAAATTGGTATCTCATAGAGAAAAACACATATATAAGAGTGTATGTCACAATGAAACGACCTCATTTTCTCCCCCAATTCATGCCTGACAATCTTGTACTTCAGGAGGTCGCATACCTGACCATCATACACGAGGTTGGTGGAATGTTATATTGACTGAAAAAGGAAATATGGCCACCGCTTCCACTGTATGTTGTTAATTACTTCTTCGAGAACACCAAGAAAGATCAAGAAGAGGTAAATACATTTCTATATTATCACTTTAGAGAAGAGCAGTACAGAATACATGACCCCAAGAATACTATGAGAGACCACTTCAATAAGATTGTTCTTCCCTGGGAATATACCACAGACATCTGGGAGGAAGAAGAAGTGCACCAGAATGCCTGGACTTATGATGAATTCATATTCAAAAAGCATGGACATCCAAGAGGGATGATCACAGATGAAGAAAGGGATAGGGAAGAAACCAAGAAGAATGCAGAGGAAGAGGAAACTAAGCAATCACCCCGTACTTCCACCTCAATACACTCAAGGTCATCATAAGAGGTAGATGAAGTACCAATTAATAAGAAATAGAGGGATAATGAGAAAGTCCTAAAACATAAGAATGATGCAGTAAAAAAGAAGCGAAATATCGATGCCGACAAGGCCAAATACAAAGCAAAGGCAGAGGAAAAATTTGTAGCAGAACGAGAGATCAAATAAAAGGATAAATTTGTCAGGGAAGCAGCAACAAAACAAGCAGAAAAAGTAGCAAAAGGGGTAGTCGAAAAAGTGGTTGAAGTGGAAGACAAAAGAGGGGAAACCCACCCAATGGAAACGAATACCCCAGAGACATCAGTCACAAGAGAGGACACAGATAAAATAGGAAATGGTTTAGGAATGGGACTCTAGACACCATTCCAACCGAGTGAAGTTCTTGACTTAAGAATCTTCACCTACGATAGTAAAATTGGTAGGATCATGTAGGAACAAATGAAGAAAGTGTCAGTAACATAAGGGATTCCTATATTAGTTTTCACACATGTTCCTATGACAGGACATGTGATGGAAAACCCCATAGCAATGGCTACGGTTGGATTTGTATTCATGAATTTTAACGTGGATAACATTCGAAGACTGTGCAAGAAAAATGAGGAGAAAGAGGCAAGAATCATAGAACTAGAGGAAAGACTCCAAAAAGATAGAATTGATGAACGCAGCCTTCAAAGTTTCAAATTTAGTGTTGAGAAGGTCAGGAGAGAACTAGAAGAAGCCATCATATACATGTATTCTCACCTGCACCTCTTTCAAGAAGCAGCCACTATAATCATTGAGCGGAATAATCAAATACAAAAAATTGACACAGTATAAAACTATCCGAGAAGGCATCAACGACATTAATAGATGGATTACTAAAAATCCTGATGCACCTCTAGAATTGTACTGACCATCAAAAGAATATAGAAAAATGGACTTGTATGTGCTTGACCATTGTCAGCAAGTGGGGAAAAGAGATGATAAAGAGGTTACCAAATCAATGGAAATATTCTCAAGGATACACAAAGCTACACAGGAATTGATCAAGAGCAGTCGACTACCAAGGATAGACAGCTCAGGAAGAATCTCATGATAGAAGAGATAGTGGACAAGGTGCATGATAGCACAAATCAAAGGAAAGCAATGGGTTGAAGAAGCCATTACCATCTCCATAGACCTCATATATCCACACTTTCTGAAACCAGTAAAACTCCATACCATGATGCAATTTTTCATAACAACACTAGCAAAAGACATGAGCACCCTTGAGGACAGCATGGCCATGAACAACACAACTCTGGAACAACTAACTTACACAAGGATCAAATCCTTGTATGATCAACTAGAAATATGGATAGCATACATAAGGGATAAAAATCCTTGAATGAAGACAAAATTGTGGCCAGAAGATGTCAACACCTATTTCCTATTTTGTCTCTTTCCCAACCAATCTCATTTTTTTCCTTATTGTACACTTTTCACTAGGGAGTATGAAGTTGTTGAACCCCATAAGTCCTTCTTTCTTTTTCATTTTTCTTCACTTGTATTTTTTCTAAGTATGTTTTCTCCCATAATATTCATTTTCATATCTTACTTCCACGACTTATGCTTTCTTCCATACTTAACCTCATCTTGTTATATTTGTGGGTTGGTTGACTCGTGAACTCACGGCCTATCACTTTTCTCTCTTGACCTCTTCCCAACACTTAGTTTATTTTTGTTTTGCGGACTTTCTTTCTCATTTGAAATATTCCACTCTGCCACCCCGTCATGACATGTCCTTCATATTTCACAGTTCTAGAGTCATATTAAATGTTAATTATACGAACTTAACTGCTAAATTAAATTTTGAAAAAGTCGATATTAATTATGTTTCTAATGAGGAAAATATCATTTATTTCAGGTTAATGTTATCATCAAGGATCTAATGTAAAATATTATTTCACTCTTATGAGCGGCATTATAGAGAAGTATGTCAACCTGCTAAAGATGGTCGAAATAAGACATCATTTCTATGGGGATACCTTGAATCTGTTCGCTAGAGAAGATCACGATTACCATTGGTTGAGGGCATATTGGTATTATTCAACATTACCAGACAAAGATAATAATAAAGTTTGGACATCATGAATAGATCTCGTTGGTTGTGTCCATGAGGTTTTCTAGTGAAAATATATCGTCACCTGGTGATTTGATAAATTTGTCCAAAATAGAAGAACCATTCCACTACAAATCGGCTCCCTTGTTTCATTGGTGCCTTCAATATTCAAAAAAATGTTAAGGTTACCAGAGCCGGACTTAACGTACAAAGGAGACGATGCCAGAAATTTTCTTAGAGGGAAAAATAATAGAATCGAGCTCTTGCGGGAATATCTACAAGACCCTACTATGATGTCAGAAGACCTATCTAGAATCCAGGTTAATACTTTAAAGGACCTGTATCAAGAAATTTCTTGGTTATTTACTAGAGTTACGGATCAAGATTCTACAGCAACTATTCCTCGGCTAGCCCTATATATTTTATATTTTACAGTCCATGAGAATGTTGTTTTTGATTGGGCAAGATCATATTGAATGAAATTTATGCACAATTAATTAATCTATCAGCAAGAAAAATTTATATATGGCATTTTATCTGGTATTTTCTATCACACCGTCATATATTAAAGGTTTGAGTGTTGGAAAAAGGGTAAACTAAAAAGTTGAACTTGTGACTATGTGGTATCAAGCTTTCTGGAAACAGAAAGTTATCCATTATTTTTATGAAGTTTACAATGATTTTGTCTTAGAATTTGAGAAATTACTCTTTGGAGAAGATACTTCCAGGATTTCATTGGAAGCATCCATCTTTTTAGATTAAAAGGGAATTCTTGAGAAAATGGATAATTACAATATCATTAGGATTTTTTGTTCTCATGAAAAGCTTATATTTATTCCTTATTATGTGCCAGACAAGTTATTTATCATAGAGGTGGTGAGGCAGTATAAGTTTTGGTTTCATGCTTTTTATGAAAGAAGGAAAAAATATTTCATTCCTCTACGTTGGAAAGTTGGTGAAATTCTCTTAAGAGAAATTCCAAAAATTGATGAATATGCCTCCTACTTTGACCATTTTAATTTGAAGTTTGCAGAGGAAATCAAAGGGTTTGACCCTAACAACATTTTTTATAATCACATGGTAGCAATTGGGCTCAGCCCCACAATGATCAATACACTCTTATTTGGAGAAGAAGAGGGTGACAGTCATGGCCCCCTATTACGGGTGTTGATAAATATGTTGGTGACATAGAGAATTATGAGCACTACTGAAGGTCATAATCAAAGAGGGAAACCCTCAAGTGAAATAAATGATCAGTCACCTATTGTTTCTCACAGAAGTATTTTGCCTAAAGTAAATCCTCAGTCTACAATGGCCCAACAAAGAAAAACCTCAAATAACAATTTAGGTGATGA
Organism: Picea engelmannii; assembly: GCA_009831015.1. Lineage (NCBI taxonomy): Eukaryota > Viridiplantae > Streptophyta > Pinopsida > Pinales > Pinaceae > Picea > Picea engelmannii. Next base: position 541,428 of record ML779199.1, read on the forward strand.
TGGAGAAAGAAATCCTCCTAAAGGAAGTCTAGAAAACCCTCATAAATTACAAGTAAAAAGAAAAAGGGTTAATTATCAACAAGAGGGAGAAGAACAAAACATACCTGAAGATGGTATTTTTCTTGATAATATGGTCTTAGATGTGGATATTGAAAATATCTAGTTTCCAGATGATGAAGAACGCACTCAAGAAAATGTACAATTGGTTGTTCAAGATGAAGTCTTCTCTCATGAAGAAACCTTTTCTATGCAGAATGTTTTATTTGATAAGTCTTCAGATAAATTTACCTTCGAAAGAACCTCGAAGAATAAGAAAGGAAAGTGGCAGTCCACCATTGATACTAAAAACATGTTTCCGCCAAAATTATCTTCAATTCATGGAATCATAGGGGATGCATTGGATGTTTCAATAGTTAAAATGGAAGAGGAAAATCTCATAATTAAAGAGAGATTCAATGGATTGGAAGAAACCCTCATGCCCCCACCTATATTGGCTACCCCAGTTCCCATGATACAACCTAACATAACTTTTCAATGAGCTGCAAAATCAAATATGAGAGTAAAAGGAATTTCAAGCTTAATCATTGCTACTTGACACTTTGTTGAAAAGAACATAAAGAAAATAATGTCGCTCATTTTAGATTTATGGGACTTGGAAAAAAAAATCTCCACTCTCGGGCTCAGAATTCAAAACACTAAAGAATATTTGAATGCATATTTGAAGAATGATGAGGGATTATTCACAAATGGAGTTTCCATGTTTGTAGCAAAAGTATCGGTAATGACGGACCATAGAATAAAATAGGAATATTTTCCCTCCCAAAGACGTATAAAACAATTAAAGGCATGTTAAATTGAAAGAATCGGTACATTAAAGGGGTCGTTAAATCAATTAAAAGAACTATCACGAAAAAATATTGAGGCATACTCAAAGATTATTGGTTTGGATATCGCAGGCTCCACTATTGAGGTTTCAGATCCAAACTTAATCTCAAATTCAATGATCAATAGCAGAGAGAAATTTGAAGAGCAAGTTGAAAATTTGAATAAATCATCGGCCGAAAAAGTTGACAGTATGGTTGAGTATACTTATGATGACATTGATAATTGGCTTGTTGAGTATACAAATAAAAATGGGGACATTGAGACTATATTGAAAAATTTATCTATTGACCATAGGGAAATTCATAGTGAATCGTTAAGTATCAAAGTAAAGCAAGAAGTAATCGTTTCCCCATTAAGGGAATATATTCAAGAATGGTTAAACAAGGCTATAACCAATATTGTTGAATTTCCAACGGAAGCGATTACAATCGTCCACATAACTGCAATAGGAAAAGATTAAAAAAAAGAGGCGGATCAACAAGAAAATGAGTGAGAGATTTCATCATAGTAAGCCCATATTGATTACATACATTCTTCCTTATCATATTTCATACAATTATATTTATTCTTTCATTGAAAAAGTGTAACCGAATTCTGATAACTTCCTCCTTGTCTTCTTTCCAAATCTCGTTGCACGTGCTCCACTCCATGTTCTTCTCTTCATAATATTTCTTGTAAATATTTTTATGGTCCACGGGAGTCCCAATCCCAGTCTGTTAATGGACAAACACCTTTAAATTTAAAGCATTGTAACATGCATTATTGCTTTTTAGAAATTCCCAGATAACTAAGTCAGGATCGGTTTTGATTTTATTTTATAACTCTCAGTTTTGAGTATAAAATATTTGAAGTCGATCTATAAAAATATTCTTTTGAGCTTAATAAGTAGTACTCTTTCTAAGTTCTCTTGTGCCATTGGACCATTTTATTTTATTTGAATGTGATCAGATTTTTTATTAAATTGTGATGGATGTGAGGATTTTATCATTTTCTATATTGTGTGGTGTTTGAGGTTCTTGGTCCATTTATCAGGAATTCTCCATATATATAAATCTTTTATTTCTCGGTATTTTTTAAATTTTATTGAGCCATAAAGAGTTGGATTCAGTCATTTAACAGTATCCCATATTATTTTTGATATAAAATATTCAAAGAAAATCATAAGCCAAAGAGAAGTACCACCTCTTTAAAAACACAGGGGGATACATATCCTAGGGAGGTTATCGTTTTGGTCTTGATAGATTCAAAAGTCAACAGAAGTAGAACCAATTCTGTAACCGCCTCTTCAATAAGAAGGAAAAGAGTCATTCAATGGTTACTAAGAATTGTATAAGAAAGAGAAGTGGATTATTTTATAAGGGGATTTTTGCTCTTCAAACATTATCTATTTTTGAACTATTTTAGGAACGCAATGTCAACTAAAATTGGAGAGTCTTTCTTAGAGTTTTTATGCACTATTGTTGAAACTGCTAATATTAAGAAGCCATCAGGGCCAGTTTTCTGAAGAAGGGATACTTTTGTGTGGATACATCTATGCTGTGAATTATTTTGAGTAAAGATGAATGTTGTTCACATGGAATGTAAGAATGCTTGGTTGCTTATATATTAACTCTTATGCACTCTATGTTATTCTAAAGTTTTAAGTGTTTCTTCGAATATCTTTAAACCTTGATATCGTTGAGTTGTTAATGCATGTATTGGTATAATTTAGATAGTTTCAGTTATAAATGTTTTCATGCACTTGTTTTTGGTTCTGCTCTTCTAATTCAGCTATATGTGTGGGATTTTGTGCAAAATATGTTTTGATTTACAGCTCGTCGGTTACTTTAGCATGCTCCTAGCTAGGATAGATTAAAGTAAAATAGCAATAGATTAGTTTGTTTTTCAATACATAGTCTTCATCTACATCTTTTCATTACATATTCACTCATCATCCATCCTCATCGGTAAATCGAACCGTAACCGGCCAAAATCCCCAAAAACAGTATCAATGGCAGCCGGGCCAAATTCTGGATGGGAATCCTAATTCAAACAGTGCATAGTCTAGTTGGGACCATGTACCAGGTAGTACCACTTGTTTTTGTCGGGTGAATTTAGACATGTCAACAGAATTGGCGCTAGAAGGATGGCCATCTTTTATGTCTTATATAAATGATTTACATAACTGAAATCAGTCTTTAGGAAATAATCCCAATCCCTCTATGTTTCCTCGAGTTGAATATGAACAAGAAGTTATCTATGAAGACACAAATCCTAATTTCAGAAGTGCCTCTGGCAATCCAGAAACACACTCTCAAACTTGGTTATGTATACCTCGAGAAGGGTTCTCTGAAACTTGTAGGATTACATGTGCTTATGAAAAACTGCTTGGTAAGCTACCTACCGCCTTTGAGCTTCCCAGGAGGAAAGAAATCCGTGTGGAAAGACATAATACACATCCTGATATTTATGTTGACTCTGTAGATGATCTTATTGAAACCACCTTTCAAGAAGTCCAGGGACCCCTGAGTTGAACTACATGTTTCCTTGTCAAACCTTAGGACGATCTCAAAGGTGGACACCCAGAAATTGTTTTAGAACAAATAATGGGGGAAATAGAAACAACAGAGAAGTTATCCCATGTTGGAGGGACCAAGTTTCTCTAAACTTAGTTGGACCATTACATGAAATGCCAAGAAAACCTGACAAAGTCCTTCCAAAATTCGATCCAGACAAACCTGGGTCCCCACAGCACCATTTAAATAACTTCTTCCTAACCACTCAGCTACTAAATCTCCAACATGAAGACATGGTTTATAGGATATTTCCTTATACTTTTTCAGGAAAAGCGTCTACTTGGTATTTCATCTTACCACCCAGGTCTATAAGTGAGTGGGATGATTTTGAGAGGCTATTTATCAGAAAATTTGGGGAAAGGAAAATGTTGGCCCTTGACCAAGTTTTGGGAGTTTCTTGGTCATGTTGACCTATTTTGGGACTTCGATAGCCTGTCGAAGGAGGAGCGCAAGACGAAGCAGAGATCACGGGATCTCAGACCCCTTTTAGGCCTCTTTTTGGGTTTTGGGAATATGTAACAGGAAAGGGATGTCGACCAATGGGTTTACCCATGTTTAGGTCTATTTTGTAATGTATAAATAGATACCTAGGTGATGTAGGAAAGAGTCGATGAGCTAAGTGCCAAGTGCAAGTAATAGTTGTATATGCTATGTGCATGATGTGTGAGACTTGCAAGGCTAAGTGCTAGTGATTGTAAGAGATTGAGTAGAATCTTTTGTGTTGTAACCTAACTCGGGGAAGGATGATCTAGCGAGGTGCGTGCAGATCTCTAGTCCTATGTGGAGTGGGGTTTGTGTGGATCTGTGCATGTAGATGATTGATTAAAGATAATAAAGAAGAAGAGTTGGTGGACGTAGCCCCAGGATGGGGGTGAACCACGTAAACACTATGTTATCTTACTTGGTGCTTGTCTGAATGTGTTTATGTCTTCTTGCTTAGTGATTTGAGATGATTAGATAGATCTTCTTATGCCCAGTGCTAATGATGTATGGAATGTTAGATATAATATACATGAATATGCTCAGTGCTTGATCAGTTATGTCTGACCTATATTACTTATGCTAAGTGCTCATACATGGTAGATTACTATGAATACTGTGATGCATTGTTTTATCAGCGAAGTAGATAATGATTGCATGTTAAAGAACTGATGGTGCTAAGTGCTTTACTAAGTTCTATAATCACATATATGTGTCCCAGCTAAGGTTGCAGACACTTGAGTCCTGCAACCACCCCTACCTCTACCTCGGGTGAGACTTCATCTGCTTCGGAGGTGTTGTTGAAAGGGTCGGTAGATAGGATTTTGTTGGTGCGCTCTTGTAGCGTTGAACCCTGGGTCTGCCCCTGTGCCAAAAAATGGTTCCGTTGTCGGGACCTGAAACTGTGATTATTGGGAACTGAGAAAGAGGAAGCTCTGTGCAAAGATTCATCCTGGAATTATGAAAGTTATGTGCGTAGATCTGTGCCCTAGTGTGCAGTATTATACTTGATCTAAAAAGCTCTGTACTAAAGAGAGAAGGCCATATCTGAAGGAAAGAAGCCTGATCTGAAGAAAGGAGGTTGGATCTGAAGAAAAGAAGCAAGATCTGAAAGCTTTGTGCTCTAAGAAGGGTAAAAGAGGAAATTTATGATTAAAAGAGGCAAGATCTACCAGCTCTATGCTCTCGTAAAGGTAAGAATAGTTAAAAAGTTTTAGATCTGAAAGATTTGTGCTCTTTAGAAGTAATATAAGTAGAAATTTTGTTTTCTAGAGTATGGATCTAACTATATCTGGTAGGTTTTTTCCTATTTTGAAAGCTAGGGTATTAATAGATGAAAAAAGGTTTGATATGAATAGATCTGATAAGAATAATGAAAGATATGTTATACCTATGCATAGAAACAATTTTTGGATTAACAAATGGATGCAGGATCCTAGAAGTAATTTGTTGCAGGTTATCTACCATGATCCTAGTGTTGTTGGAAGATTGGTTGTTGTCATCGATGTCAACCCTAGTCATGGGTTCTGGACCGCAAGATTGATAAAGGTATTTGGACATGAAGGATAATGCACATGCATATACAACACCCATGAATGGATAGTATACATCATGTTGTTTTCGGTGGTATGTGGCACGTCACATGGATCCTCATCGTTGAGGAGAAATGAATTTTTGAAGATGACAAAGTGAATTGAAGAAGGAAGTACATGTAGGCCCTGAAGATAATCAAAGAAAAGAATTACAAAATAAGAAAGTGTCAGGTCGGCCCTAATGTTAAAATGAAGTGACATAAATGGTATAAATAAACATCATCGAACATTAATTTTGATACAAGTTGAATTTCATAGGAAATAAGAAGTAAAATAAGGCCGGATTTGAAGCGAGGATGAAGTCTTTTGGTGATGTGTTCTAAGGTATGTTATTTTCAGGTCATCTTACCATTTTTGATATAACTTTTTTTCTAGAATGATTCAGATGGTGAAATCTCTATCGTATTGAGAATACATATCAAGGTACCTCTGGTAAAAATTTCAGCTCTTGATTCACTATAATTATGGAGATACACTCTATGGAAGATAGGGTTTGTGACCAGTCTTGAAGTTAGTCAATAAACAGGTGTTCCGGGTAAAACAGTCATAACTTCTTCATACAGAATCCAAATGAAGTGGGACCACTTCCATTTTAAATAGTATGGACTATAGTTTATTTTGTGAAATTTTCATAATCGGATGTTAAATATTGATCGCGGGGCATGTTGTACAAGTTGGGTCTTCTGAATAGACCAGAATTGAATAAAGTCTACCATTATTTCTATAACCTCTTTTTGGGGAGGATTCAAGGAGTGAAAATTGGAGGAGTTTCAGAGAATGCATTGAGTAATATTATCTACAGGATCAGAGTACTCCAAGAATTGAAGAATTTCATAAATTGAAGAAGTCTCAGGAAGCAATATCAGGTTCTATGTGATGATTGGTTGATGGTGATGATTTAATGTAAAGTTTTATTATCTCTCATATATTCTTGGGTGGAAGGAAGGGGAAAGGATGGAGAGTTAAAATCTCTCTTGATATTGGATGATTGTATCTTCCTCTTGGAGGTTTATCCCTCCCTCTACATTTGGAATCTGTAGCTACCTTTGGAAGTCATTACTTCCCTTGAACAAAAACTATTGATTATTTCTCAAATATTGTGCATGGTGTATTGTGGTGTATTGGTGTAACTCTTATACTATTGTTCATTGCTCATTGGATATAATTGAATGGTTTA
>ML779199.1:551095-610447 GCA_009831015.1 Picea engelmannii
CCAGAATTGAATAAAGTCTACCATTCTTTCTATAACCTCTTTTTGGGGAGGATTCAAGGAGTGAAAATTGGAGGAGTTTCAGAGAATACATTGAGTAATATTATCTACAGGATCAGAGTACTCCAAGAATTGAAGAATTGAAGGAGGAGTTATATGTGATGATTGGTTGATGGTGATGATTTAATGTAAAGTTTTATTATCTCTCATGTATTCTTGGGTGGAAGGAAGGGGCAAGGATGGAGAGTTAAACTCTCTCTTGATATTGGAGGATTGTATCTTCCTCTTGGAGTTTTATCTCTCCCTCTAAATTTGGAAGTTGTATCTACCTTTGGAAGTCATTACTTCCCTTGAACAAAAACTATTGATTATTTCTCATATATTGTGCATGGTGTATTGTGGTGTATTGGTGTAACTCTTATACTATTGTTCATTGCTCATTGGATATAATTGAATGGTTTAAGTATAAGTTGAAAAAGGTTTGTAAATTGTACTTGATACTGATTCACCCCCCTCTCAATATCAACAAGTGGGAAGTACAGGAGAGGTTGGGGATCATTGAAAAGAAAGAGAGGATTAACCCTATGTTATAGTTGTAGAAGACTAGGACATCTTGCTAAGGAATGCCCTAGTGGAAGACCTAGTTGTCTTTGTTGTAAAGCTCTAGACCATGAAGTATTGGATTGCCCTAGAATGATCGCTAATATTGAAGGAATGAATCTGAATCAATAAAACCCTAAGGTAGATCCAGAAAAGGTAGAACCCCAGAAAGACTCAGAGAAGGTATTGCTACAAATGAGAGAAACCATGAATGACCATCGACATATCAGCTTATTAGAGATTTTCAAAGAGAAGGAATGCATCAAAGCAAGAAAAGGGGACTTTGACATTGACTGTGTTCTGGATGAGGAAACACAGATAAATATTATGCCAGAGAGAACCTGGGAAGCTATAGGGAGGCCTGCTATGATCCCTTCACTAGGAGGAATAATTTTATTCAGAGCAAAGCTAGTAAACCTATGTGGAAGGATCACTCGGATACCCATGACTATCAATGGAACTTTGACAGAAGAAGACTTTGAGATTATTAAATTTGTTGAAGACAACGCCCCGTTTACCATGCTAATAGGAAAACCTTGGATTGATAGAGATCAAGACAGATGAAAGGAAGAAGAAAAAGTTTTGGAACAGAAGAAGTAAGAGTTAAAAGACTTTATGGCCAGAAGGATCGCGCGCATGATTAAGGAACAGAAGAGCAAATCGCAAATATTTAATACTAGCAACTTGGATTTCGAAGCTAAGAGAACACTAGAGGATCTTCAAGAGACTAAATTACCTATCTTAGGCACAAAAGAAGTATTACCCAAGAACCCTAGTAAATAATTTCAACAGTGCGAAGTAACTAAGACCAAAGAACAAAAGAATCAGAATGAGAAAAGCATTACCGAGATGAAACTCACTGGAAAGAAGGCTAGAAAGTTAAGAAAGAAAAGGGCTAATACTGAAAGGTTATAGGAGGTTCTATAGGAGACCTCGCAGAAAGAAAAATTGCATAATTAGAGCTTCGTCGAGATATCATAACAGCGACACATGGCACTTCGCCATGACGAAGCAATATTGTCGTTGGGGTCGATATATCCGTTCGACTTCCGCTCCAAATGGACAGAAAATCAATAAAGGTTTGTCACCCGACCGTTGGACCGCGCCATAACGGATCGAACAGGAGTTAATGGAGGCTCATAACTGTTGCACACCAACCGTTGTCGAATTACCTATTTATCTCATCGTGTCGTGCAACGAGAACACTTTTGCTAATTGAGAATTTGATCTTGTATCCTTGATTAAGATTTACCAGTGATCATTACACCTTTTCCTTCTACCCTATTGTAGTGCCTATGTTACTTTGAGAACCTAAGATATCCATCCTGAGCGCATATGTCTGAAGATCTCACCGTCGAAGAAGCAACTGTGACAGAAGTTCTAATCGACTTAATGACTGAAAGAACCATGTCAAGGAGAGGATTGTCCACAAATGTGCAGGCATCATCGACGCAAGGAGTGTAAGCCTCCCCATCGACTTCTCAATCCGGCCCATCCCGGACAACTAACGAAAAGAGAACTAATCATAGAGACGATCTTGTGAATGCTAAGTTGATCTCGATCATATTACCTACCTACCTACCACCTCTGAGCGGTGCAGTAAACAGAGATAGTGTACCCCGAGAGTTCGACTACACTTTGGTCACTGCGTACCTTCCAAAAGAAGTGCGTGCAGTTCGTGCTGACCAAGGTAAGCTCACCACGTTGAATTTCAATGACTTCAACCTTGGTGACAGGAAGTCCTATAGCATGCTTGCTCCATATAAATACCTGACGAAGAAAAAGGGTAAAAACTCGAAGATTGTCCCTCAACAATGGACTATGGACCTCGCGCAGTCCACCTTGTTGAACATCATGAAGATCCTGCATTTCGGAAGACACCAAGAAGTCAATGCCTATGTCAAGATACTATTGTCGAGCTATCATGGTGGCTCCTTATGGTTAAACTGTCACATCACGGTCGATCCGACACTGATCCACAAGATCATAGGGTTGAGCATGCAGGGCCCTAACCCACGGGATTTTTACCCTGGAAATACCACAGACCAAGCCTTAGCGCAGAAGATCAAATATACTTATGGTGATGTCGAGAAAGGCACGTGAGGCTATAAGGTATCTTCTATTCATAATGGCGCAGTACGCCTCACCTGTCAACTCATCGCAGGGAAGTTAGTACGGAAGAACAGACCAACCCAAGTCACCGGCTTTGTAGTCGACCTCGCAGGGAAGTGTGTGGAAGGCCTACAAATGAATTGGGCAAAGTGTCTCGCGAACCAGTTGGAACTTGACTGTAGAGAAGCACAGGACCAAGGTTATGAGTTCCATTACAGTTGGTTGTTGATCTTAATCGCTTTCATTGCATGGGAGATGTCGGAAGGTGCAACCTTCCCAGATGTCGAGCCCTTTGAACCATTGGCCGCGAATTTCAGTACGTTGTGGTATTCCAGTGACATGAACAAGCAATGGTAGTCCAATGTCATCTTCCACACTTATTACAAACAACTGAAGATCGCCATCTAGGCTACGCCTCGCATCACCCTGAACACACTTCACAGATTTAGGCCATTGATGAAATTCAACGCGGACCGCCACTTCATCTACATCACACCGCGTGCTGATGAGAATCACCAACAGTTGCATTCCTACTACAAACTAACAGAGGAAGACATAGAATAGATTACTAAGGATTAGTAAGCATACCTCCTTATCTCAGCTGACCTTGCGTAGCTCTCTGATGTTGATAGTCCAGAAGTCGTTCATGATACACCTAGACAGAGAAAGACCAAGAAGAATGAAGGAGCCCAGGATGTCCACAGCACTTCAGCATAGACTCCTTCTATCTCACCTGAGCGAGGAGGTGATGGAGGAGAGATAGATGGCACCAAATTCAAATAGAATAAAGACAAGGTCACATCGCCAAGAGACGAAGATGATCCCTCAAAGAAAAGGAAGGTTTCCCCTTCAAAACCTTCTTCAAGGAAGAAAATGAAAGAAACTAAAACCAAGTTTGAGACCACCCTAACCTCGGATGACTTCAACTTCATTGTCATTGCACTGAACAATGCTTTGTTGGAGATAGCAGAGAAGTAGGAATCCAAGCAGGAGGAGATGTTCAATCAGATCAAGGTCAAATTTCAAGAAGTGCAGTAGGCACTACAGTCCAGCCGCGCAGTTTCCACTATGCCTCTACTAATAGGAACATTAGAACTGGGAGATCAGCCAACTCAACTCCACTGGATTTTTGATATGGTCAAAGCTCGCCTTCGACGAACACAGAAGGAAATAGCACAAGACACCCAAGCTCTGGCGCAAGCACAGGGAGCTCTGCTAGAACAGCACAATAATGCAGAACGAGAGAAGCTTGCTATGCAAGAGAAGTTTGATGAAGAGAAAGCATAGCTACAGCAAAGCAAGGGACATTTACTTGTTGAGCAACTTGAAGTTAAGGAAAGGGTCAACAGAGCACTTCGCTCTGTGACAATCATTGAAGTACAGACTAAAGAACGAGTTCCACATCAGGTGGCACAACTCGAAGAGGTAATCCAGAAGCTTCAGCAATGCATCGCAGATCTAGAGATCCGTGTTGTACCCAAAACCCCGCAGGAGATAAGGTACCAACGAGAAGCAACTGCCTGCATTACAGTTAACAGACTGAAATCTCTTGCCCTGGAATGCAAGCAGTTGAGTAACTAGAGTGCCTAGACATACGAAAACCTTACAGAGAATCCAAAATTATAGGTGTTGGAGTCACAGCTCCAAGAAGAAAAACAACATGCGGATATGCTATAGGCACATCTGAAGGCCCTATCAGCAGTAGATAGAATGAAGAGGTCTCATGAGAAACGCATAGCGCAGCAGCAGATCCATATGCTTCAAAGTAAAGTGATGGAAGTCACTCAATGACTTCAACCTATGCAAGACAAGGCATGTCTACTATTTACAGAGGTTGAGAGCCAAGGAGTAGAGCTAGACCAAGTCATCATCATAGTAGAACAACGCCTGGAAGGACCGATGAACGACGCAGTATTCTAGGAGTTCACCGAGCAAGAGGCCACAGCAAAATATCAAGTCGAAGCAGCTCAGGCCAAGCTCAAGGCATTCGAGGCATAATTGGTCAGACCAGAGTGACTCGGGACGAGTCACAGGTGAGTGTTGGGGGCTTGTTGGCCCTTGACCAAGTTTTGGGAGTTTCTTGGTCATGTTGACCTATTTTGGGACTTCGACAGCCTATCGAAGGAGGAGCGTAAGACGAAGCAGAGATCACGGGATCTTGGACCCCTTTTAGGCTTCTTTTTGGTTTTTGGGAATATGTAACGAGAAAGGGATGTCGTCTCATGGGTTTACCCATGTTTAGGCCTATTTTGTAATGTATAAATAGATACCTAGGTAGTGTAGGAAAGAGCCGATGAGCTAAGTTCCAAGTGCAAGTAATAGTTGTATATGCTCTGTGCATGTTGTGTGAGACTTGCAAGGCTAAGTGTTAGTGATTGTAAGAGATTGAGTAGAATCTTTTTTGATGTAACCTAACTCGGGGAAGGAGGATCTGGAGAGGTGCGTGAAGATATCCTATCCTATGCAGAGTGGGATTTTTGTGGCTTTGTTCATGTAGATGACTGATTGAAGATAATAAAGAAGAAGAGTTGGTGGACGTAGCCCCAGGATGGGGGTGAACCACATAAACATTGTGTTATCTTACTTGGTGCTTGTCTGAATGTGTTTATGTCTTCTTGCTTAGTGCTTTGAGATGTTTAGATAGATATTCTTACGCTCAGTGCTAATGATGTATGGAATGTTAGATCTAATATACATGAATATTCTTAGTGCTTGATCAGTTACGTCCGACCTATCTTACTTATGCTAAGTGCTCATACATGGTAGATTAATGTGAATACTGCGATGCTTTGTTTTATCAGCGAAGTAGATAATTATTGCATGTTAAAGATATGATGGTGCTAAGTGCTTTACTAAGTTGTATAATCACAGATCTGTGTCCCATCTAAGGTTGCATACACTTGAGTCATGCAACCACCCATGCCTCTAACTCAGGTGAGACTTCATCTTCTTCACAGGTGTTGTCGAAAGGGCCGGTAGATAGGGTTTTTTTGGTGCGCTCTTGTAGCGTTGAACCCTAGGTCTGTCCCTGTGCCAACAGAAAACGACTGCATCTCTGTACAAAGAGCTAGGACCCATCAAGATGGACAAGAAAGAGAAGGTAAAATATTTCAAACATATGTTTCTCAATGTCTTAATCAAATTCCCCCACGACGTAGCTCCTGAATATTACACAGCATCATTAAATCCTTCCATATGAATGTTTGTCAAATGAGCTAACAAGAACACCTTGGAACTTAACTTTGATGAAGTTGAAACAATAGAAAGAGAATTGTATTCCTATGAACATCTCTCACATCCTTAGGAAACCAAAATGGTCGGAAAGAGAACTTTGTTGTTAACTAAACCACTAGAAAAAGAACCAAAGGACATCGACAATGTGGTTAAATTAGTTAAGAAGTTGTCTAACGAAGTGGTAGACCTTAAAAATAATGTTGGTGAAGGATCATCAAGACCTCAAAAAAATTTCCCATTCTTTACGAGACAATATAGTCCACCAAAACCACTCGAACCACCTCATATGGATTTTAACTTAGAGAGCTCTGGAAATGATAGTTTATGCTCTTATCACCAACAGAACCACCCAGAACAAACTTGCCCTAAGTGGGTCAACTCCATGACCCTGGTGATAAATCAGTTGTTAGATCAACAGAGCTTAAATGATGAAAACCCAACACAATCTCCCATTGACAATATTGATGAGATTCCTCTGGAATCTATCATTCCTTTTTGGGATTGGTGTCTAGAATTGGATGACAAATAGAACGAAGAAGTATTTATTGAATATACTCTAGTTATCAAGGTTGTTTCCCAAATAAATTATAATCTACGTAGAAAAGTTCTAGCCCCTAATGATACTTCCTCCAAAGAAGACAAGATTATGCTTAGGAAAATTACTCCTCCCCCCGCTTCCCCAAAACTAAATGACACAAATCAAGGGAATACTTGTAGAAAAACAAGAAAATTTGTCCCAGCCAACACAGATAAACCTAGTATGTCTTCCTCAACTGGGAATAACACTAATATTAACATGGTACCAAACAACGACAAAACATGTGAGTCGAAATCTAGTCAAACAATAAACAACTCCAACACACACGCCCTTGACTATAATGTGATAGAAGACATGAATATAAAAAAAGATAATATTTCCATGTTTGATATATGTTGTTTACCACAACAGTGTGAGCTCTTACACGATGTTTTCAATCCCGGTGATGCTTAGAAAAGGATTGTTGTTGTTACTGAAAAGATACTTTCAGAAAATGAGGTACAGAAAATACATAAGGTAGAAATTGCATCATCCATACACACAGCAAGTATAGGCACATACCCAAAGTCTCAGCTACCACCTTTTCTGCTCACTTACGAAATTTGTAATTTCAATGTGCATAATTGTCTAGCAGTTTTAGGTGCATCATCAAACATAATGCCCTTTTCTGTCTGCCAAAAAATAAACGTTGTTCCACAAATAACAAAGACTAGAATTATACAGTTAGATAGGACAAGTGTTAAAGTAAAGGGAGAACTAAAGGATGTCTTGATTAGGCTTTCATCTGATCCTAGGGTGCACCAAACAATAGATTTCATCGTTGTCGATATACCAGAGATTTATGGTCTATTTTTAAGCAGAGATTGGTCAGTGAAACTTCAAGGATACTTTTCTACCAATTGGAAACCAGGTTTACATATAAGGGTAAGGCGAATCAAATTCGAGTAAATAGTGAGGCCTACATGAAGCACACAATGATGAAATTGGAAGGTAAGAATGAACCCATAAGTTTTTCACAATTTGTCTTGCGTAATTAATTTTTTGAGACTAACTATGGTTGTTATGAGGCGCATTCATCTGAGATGCTATTAGATTTACAATCTGAACTCTGCCCATGAACCCATAATAGTGCTTGTATATTATTGACTATCCTAGGATTTATCTCAACTAACAAAACAAATATTCCTGACATGTGGAGTATGTTCTTCGATGGATCTAAGACACAAGATGGAGCTAGAACAGGATGTGTCCTAATTGATCCTAGTCAAGATAAAATGCTCATATCATGTCGCCTAGATTTTGAATGCACCAAAAACATTGTTGAGTACGAATCCTTGGTTCATGGTCTTAAAAAATCCATTGATCTCATGGTGAAATATCTTAAGGTGTTTGGTGATTTTGAAATAATCGTTCGACAGGTAAGAAACACCATTCATTTTTGTCTCCGCATCTAAAGGCTTACCAACAAGAGGTATGGAATTTTCTTTACTCTTTTGATGCATTTAATATTCATTATCTACCTTGTTATCAAAATATAAATGCAGATATATTGGCCAATTCTACATCTAGGTTCATGCCCCCTAATGATGGTTTTTCGATTGAAATGATTTCCAGGCCCTCCATACCAGACAACATCACAAATTGGAGAGTATCTGATAATGATGCTCAGATTATCAATTTTCTCACTAGTTCAGACACTTTCTAAGATGTGGTGATCAATATTGAAACACGTGAGAAAGAGTTACAACCCTATCGGGAAGAAGTAAACAAGGTAAAGACTAAATGTGTCCCGAAAAATGTTTTAACTCTTAAGAAATTGTTTGATTTGCAATCCAAGTTCAAGAGGCTGGCCAACCCAAGGACCAACAATTCGACTATGATGCATTTATTGGTCAATATTGGAACATCTGAACAACCTAAATATGTAAATATGGGCACTTACTCTTCAAACACATAAAAACACACATTCACGGAACTATTCAAGAAGTATCGAGAGTTTTTTGCTTGGAATTATGATGATTTGAAAACATATGATACCTGAATAATACAACATGTGATCCTGATCAAAGAAAGTATCAAGCCATTTTGACAGAATCTTAGAAAGATACATCTGACTCTTGAGCCTCTCATATAGAAAGAGTTAAAGAAAATGTTGGATGCCCAAATTATTTCCAAGGTTCGACATTCGACTTGGGTTTCTAACATTGTGCCCATAAGGAAGAAGTTGGGAGAAATCAAAATTTGCATAGATTTCTTGAATCTAAACCGTGCTTCCGAAAAAGACAACTACCTTGTTCCCCCAATGGAAGAAATCCTACAGGTTGTCTCCAGATATGATTTTTTTCTCTGTTAGATGGGTTTCCAGGATATAACTAGGTTCTCATAGCAAAACCCAACCAATTAAAAACCACGTTCCAGACCAAGTGGGGAATGTATGCTTACAGAAGAATTCCCTTTAGTTTGATGAATGCATGAGCTAATTTTCAAAGGGAAATGGATATCGCTTTTAAAGGAATAATCGGTCAAAGTGTGCTGGTATACCTTGATGATGTTACTATTTACTCAAAGAAGAGGGAAGACCATCACAAGCATCTGAAGCAGATATTTGAAAGATTCAGAAAATATGGGATTTCTTTGAATCCCAAGAAAACTCTCTTTGTAGTTTCAGAAGGAATTTTACTAGGACATGTGATCTCCAAAGACGACATTTTGGTGGACCCGGAAAGGAAAAAATATGTTCTACAAATTCCTCCACCTCACAGCAAGAAGTCAATGCAGACATTCTTTAGCAGAATTAATTTTGTTAGAAGATTTGTTCTAGATTTTGATGATATTGTGAAGCCACTTCAAATAATGATCAAGAAAGACGTCCATTTTAAATGGAAAACAATAGAGAAAGAAGCATTTGATATTATCAAAGCTTCCATAGTCTCTACCCCATCTCTGCAAAGTCCATATTTAACCAAGGAATTTTTTCTCTATATGTTTGTGTCTAATCACTCCCTGGCAGCAGTGCTCACACAGAAATATGAGAAAGGAAACGAATGTCTTGTTGCATTCATGAGCACTAGATTACAAGGTGTTGAGATGAACTACCCCCTGGAGGATAAGCAATATTTTCTTTTCCATAAATATATTAAACAATCCAGACCTTATATTCTAAAAAATCATACGAAAGTCATCGTCCCTCACCCAGAAGTCAGGTCTCTGCTTGTTCAAAGACAACTGGCAGAGCAACGATGAAATTGGATGAAAGAATTACAAGAATACGACCTTGAGGTCAAACCATCCAATATTTTGAAAGGTCAAGGCCTATGCAAACTAGTGACACTAGATGAAAGTGGCAAAGATCAAGAAGAAGACGCATGGCAATATGGACCAACAATGTATACGCAACAAGTTCCATACATCCCAGCCATTGAAGGAGCATATTATAAGGATCTCAAATATTAGTTGAACCATGGCATAGCTCCATATCACCATAATGCTAAGCAGAAGAGGTCACTCCATTTGAAATCCTTACAATATGAATTTCTACATGGCATCTTGTTTAGAAAAAACTATGACAGAGTGTTACTCTGGTACCTCAGAAAGTAATATGTTGATAAGATTCTAAAGGATATGCATGATGGACTAGTTGGTGGCCATTTTTCAGGAGACTCGACCGCTCAAAAAGTGTTGAGGGTTGGATATTATTGGCCCATGCTTTTCAAAGATTCCCATACATACTCAAGTAGTTGTGAGGCATGCCAAAAAGTTGTGGGAAGAGAATGCAAAGTTGTTATTCCACTCCAACCTATTGTTATTGAAGAACCCTTTGAACAATGGGGTATGGACATCATTGGTGAGATTAAACCCCATTCCTCCAAAAAACATAGGTACATTATAACCGTTGTCGAATATTTTACACATTGAATTGAAGCAGTACCACTGGTCAAAGTAAATGAAGAGGTATTGATTAATTTTCTTGAACAAAACATCATCACAAGGTTCGGAGTTCCTAACTCTCTAGTGTTTGACAATGCAACTTACTTTCATCTTTAAAATTATATGATTTTGCGTTAGAGAAAGGGATTGTTTTGAAATACTCTTCCAACTATTATCCTCAGGGTAATGACTTGGTGAAATCCACAAACAAAAACATAATATACATCCTCAAACGAACCATGGTCGATCACCAGAGAAATTGGCACAGTGCTTTATCGAATTCCCTCTAGGATGATCTTGACACTCCTAAGGCTACCATAGGGAATTATCCATATTTCTTTTTTTATGGGAAAGAAGTCGTCTTACCCTCAAATATCCATCTTCCTTCCCTACAACTCACTCAGTAGTCCTGAGGAAGAGAGTTCCCCGTCATTGAACGACACACTAATACCTTGAAAATTTTATAATAGAGTCATGCTAAAGCCAAAAACAAGCTTGAAACTCACCAAAAGACAGTAAAACACTAGTTTTATAAGAAATTTTCTAGTGAGAAAGAATTCCAAGTTGGGGATTTTGTCCTCAAATGGGACAAACCACACGAACATAAAGGGAAACACTCAAAGTTCCAGCAACTTTGGCTTGGTGCTTATGTTATCAAAGAAAATATTGTTCAATTTAACTTTCAATTATAAAACCTTCAAGGGGATGCTAAACCTCTCCCCATAAATGGCCAAATTCTCAAGCACTACATCAACTAGCCTTCGAGGCTTTTTTTTTCCTTGTACATAAATAAGTTTTTGACATTTACCTTTCTTTCTCCATTTATTTTTTGTTTCTTCTGATTGTTTTATGTTTGTTACTCAATATGTCTTGTTGTTTATATATTCAGATTTCTATTCCCTCTTGAAAAATACTACCCTGATTTTTGGAGTTTCCAGTACCTTAGTCATGGTTATATATTTAAGTCGTAGTGCATTTGGTGTTAATAGCCTGACAATTCTATGATGTGGTGTTTAATCCACATATCACCTCAACAGTGTAAGCCTTGTTGTGCATATGCTCAAATCAGATTTACTGGAGGAACATAGCTAATCAATACAAAATAACAGTGCAAAAAACAGATAACCAAGGACCTCTGCTTAAGAATAGATTGTCGCATTGGATGAACTGAAAGAAAATGATTTGGAAAATATTTCGGTAGTATTATGGAAATCATAACTCGGGAAATTATCTCATCTATAATCAAGTTAGAAAATCTCACTATCATAGGTGTCATCCCTAGTGCCTTTAAAGGATAACTAACCCCCCCATCCACCTCTCTCTAAACAAAAGAGAATCAAATTTATAAAAGGTAAAGTCTTGGGGAAAGGATTTCCAGATCACATGGGACATGCAAGTATCTTCTTCAGGGATATGGACACTCGTTAGCAACGAAGCAAGGATTATGACACTGGGGTGACTCCGTCGGGGCTATGGATGCTCACTAGTAGTGGAGAAACACCAGAAAAATGAAATATAACTTGTATTCTCAGCATTCTTGATGTCTTGTTTTCATCATACTCCCTACACCTTCTCCTTTAATCATTTATCATATGAATAAGAAATAATTTGAAGGCAAACTAGTTAAAGGAAAGGTCTCGCCCCACTTTGTATTGTCTAAGTTCTCTCAAAATCCAAGTTATGGGACTTATTAATTATCTCTTAAGATTGTACGTGATGAGCATATCCCTCCCCAAAATATGTGGAAATATCATCTTACAAAGATTCAAGGCTTCGTCCAGTGTGTCACCATTTATTGTTCCAGACACTACAACCCTTTGTTTTCCATGTTTCCATTGTGTTTTCCTTTCAGGAAAATGGACCCCCCTTCTTTTTATATGTTTTGGAAAGAATCATCCATCACCCTCTCTCTTTATCTCAATCTTATTTGGTAAGTCTTACTTATGAGAAGAAAATATTGGCAAAAGAGATTACTTGAAGAAATCATTTTTTGAGAAAGTCTAGAAAAATTGGCAAAGTTTCCTCTAACTCCTCTTATGTGCATCGAAGGAGTTCCCTTTCACTCCTCCAATGTACATCGGAGGATTCCATCTCACTCTCTCTGATGAACCTCTTATCGCGCAAGTTGACATCAATTCTTTTGATGGAATCGGGGGAGTTCATTCCAACTCCTTCGATACACATCGGAGAATTTTCGTACATGTTCACTGATGTGATTGGATGACTTGAGGTTAAATCCCCCGATGTATATCATAGGAATTCCAACGAATTCCTCTTATATGCATCGGAGGACAAAAACCCAAGTCCTTTGACCATAAATATCCTATCAATACCGCATTAAATGCCAGGTCATCGATTTCTTTATATTTACCCAGCAGCCCCTAATTCCCATTATTTTTATAAGGTGTATAGGGGAAGAAAGATCACTCCAAAAAGAGAATGTGTTGATCCCTTCAAGTTAACACTCACAACCTATCTAGATCTTCCACGTAGGAGTAAAGGTTTCTCAGTATGTCTCGAAATTTTTCCTCCCTTGCTAGGGTTAGGATTCTTCTTTGTTTTTATTTGTTTTCTTTGGCATACCTCCTTTCATCTCTCCTTCATTATACCCTACCCCTCTGCAACCAATTCCATTTATCTACCATTCCCCCGCTTTTTTACCTTCTCAATTTTAGGGTTTTTGCATCCCTTCTAACATAGATAGCACCAAGAGTGCTCGGTCAAAGAACTTAACGAACATTTTATTTCCCAAGGATATAATCGATGACACTAGTAACACTCAACCCGAAATTCCATCTGAAGCATGAGACTTGGGACTAGGTTTTTCTTATTTGTATAAATTCAGAAATTGAAATCATGGCTCTCTTTTTTCTCCATCGGACTATTTCCTGGTAACTCCTCTGATCATATCGGAGGATTTCTTTTCAACCCCTTCGATATGATCGGAGGAGTGTTAGACAACTTCCACAACCATTCAATTATTAATCCAGACAATTAGTAGTAACTATTTTGATCATATCAGAGGAGTTCTTGTTAAATCCTACGATATGATTAGAGGAGTTCAAATTAACTCCATCGATTATCTTTTCGTAATACTTGGAGTTAACTCCTTCAATTCACAATGGAGGATTTGTCTACAACTTTGCATATTGGAGCTATTTCAACATTTTCTCGAGATATTTAACACTAATTGGTTCAATACACATCGGACAACTTGTTACAAACTCCTTCGATTTGCATCAGAGGAGTTAATTTCTAAACCTCTAATTTTTCCTTATGAGCAAATTTTCCACCCCTTCTTCCTCAAATTTTCACCAAATTACTCAAGCATGTCTACCATTACTTTATCATCCTTAGATGATGACTCTTCATCCAATGACAACCCCAATAAGCTTTATGGTAGTTCAAATTCTTAATTCAATCTCATATTATGTGTAAATTTAATCTCCATACTGAGCTCATTTCATTTTTATTACAGGTTCAAGTATGTCACCTCGAAAGAAGACAGCAAGCAAGGTACTTGGGATTGAGGCATCCAGTAGCGGTCGGCAAGTAGAAGGTGAGCCAAAAATAATCGGAGCGTATGATGACACATCGGGACTCTTGGAAAAGTATGGAGAGACGTTGAAGTGGGGAGATTTATACCATATGTTCAAAAAATCTAACTTCTTCGTTGAAGTTGAAGAATAATATGAAATCCAAGTGTTTAAAAACATCGGGAAGTCGGGAATTTTCAGAGTAGCAACACATCTTGTGGTGTTCCCATCTGCAGATGCCATCACATGGATTTTGAAGGATATCAATGTAAATGGTAGATATGTCTGCAATGCCAAGAAGGACCCCATAACTTCATTCAAACCTAAATATTTGGCCAAGTGTTATCACATCGAAAACAAAAGTAAGAAGTTGGATAATAAGATTCTTAGTGAGTTTGAATACATGCCAAAGGACTTGTTTCCTAAATGGTACATGGCTGACAAACAATTCAAATATATGCCCAAAAGTGGATATCCCACAAGTGCCTTGAGAAGACCCTATCAGTACTTGGTATCCATGTTGTGTAGATTATATGGGGAACTTGATGCATAACAATTATATTTATCGTATATGCCCTTGGTATACTACTACGTGGATGAAGGTATATCATTCAATTAGGATGACATCCTATTTGAAAATATCACGGTGGTTATATATGTGGTAAAAGGGGCCCATCCCGAAACATTTCCAAGCTTTTGCATGTCCTTGTACCTCTTGGACATCATGTACACAGCTCATAAGTACCCTAGAATAGGGTGGAGTTGGCAGGTATCCGACCTGGAAATTCATGTGTACTATAAAGTGCTCTGGGAGCACAAATATTGCACAGAATACTAGAATATATGTGAGAATTTTCTAGCCCATTTGTACAGATTCATATTCTTCACCACTCCTCCTTGCATGATCAATAAAGCTATAGCAATCATAAAGAGAATTTGAAATTGGTATCTCATGGAATACGACACATATATAAGAGTGTATGGTGCAATGAAATTGTTGACGATTAAAAAACATCAACGAATTTTTTCCCACAAAGTGTTGCTAAAGCCTACTATTATAAAAGATAAATAATACTAGTAGGTGGGACACCCTTGTAGACTGGAGATCAGGTCTGGTTCTTATTTGATGTCATGCTACTATTCCACATTGCTTACATGGTGATGATATCTTGTTTTTATTAGCTATGGATTCGGCTTATGAATTATTGGTTCTTTATGTTACTACGACTTATGTCATCCTTACTGTCACTTCAATTTGTTATTGGATCTATTGCGAGGAGACCTGCACAATAAACATGTTAGCAATAACACAGACAAGGAATTGGAAAGAAATGAAAAGAAACATAAAAAATGCAAATGGAAAAATTTTAACTATGTTATATACTATACTACATGCATCGATTTTTAAATGGAGCATTGTTATCCTAGCTATTAACTTAATGGTTATGCGATGTTATTTGAGTTATATAGTCGATATGCATGGTGATTATGCTAAGGTACAGGTTCATGTGGATCGCGCTATTGGTGATAATTCGAAACATGGTTTATTGGATCATATAGTTGATATGCAATATGGTCAAGTTGGAATGGAAGGAATGATGTGGGTGGCGTGTTTGACAAGTAATAGATGCAATTTTCAATGCATGGTTTAAAGGAATTGTTGGTAGATTAATGGTTGGCGTGTATTACTGAATCTAATTTACTATGGGTGGAGGAGACGTGCATTTACTGCATGTCACCCTACTCCTTCCATTGGCTTCCACCCTAGTCGGGCTATTGTTTAATCTTGTTGCTATGGTTATGCTCTGATTTCTTAGCAGAGAGGAAGTGCTCGACCAGCTCGCATTTTAAGGTGCTTGATTACAGGTATGTTTTTTTTTTGCCATTCATGAGTCTTCTCTGGTTATGAAATGATTTTGGCTCAGGTGTATTGGTTTGTGCTTTCTTGAAGTATTGAAACTGTGTAAAAATTGTGTTTTTGGAATGAAGTGTTGATGGTTCTTTCTGCAATAATCTTGAATTCATAGTATTATTGGTCATCCTGGGCATTAGCAGCCATAGGGGCTCTCTGTGATGTTTTATGGTTTAGTTGGAGGGTTTTTGTTGGTCTTGGTTGGATGGTTGTCCCCACGCGTTCGCATCACTATATCTAGTCTCTGGATTTTATGGGTTTTAATTGTTGGAGGCACTCTGCGTCACTTTGTTCTTTTCACTTGGGCATTGGTTGATTTCACCACTAAGGGTCATGCAATGGGTTTTTTCTGTTCTTACTCGGCCCTACCTTCACCTTCAGCGTTGTGATTGTTTGACTGGAGAGCCATGAGGGTTATACCTTGCATGCGTTAAGTATCATTACTGGCCGAGTTAGAGCCCCGCTCCACTGTTATATCCCTCCTGTCATGGGATTTGTTAATTTCCACGAATAAGTCATGGATATCTTTGTGTATGCACCATTGGTCTCGGAGGTTTCCACCATTGGACTGAGTCGGCTCTAGCTTTCCCTGTGTTTTTCACAGAGAAAACCCTTAACTCTACAAGTCAGAGGGTTGATATAGAACACCGACGTGGCTTGTTGGGTTTAATGCTTGGTTATTATTGGATGGTTGTGTATTGTCGAAAAAAAATGGTTACAGACTCACCCAGATGGTCATATGATAGTCGTGTTCATTTTTGTATCTAGTCATTGCCTCTGTTATTACAATAGACAAACCCTGCATTGTTAATTGGAAAGTTCAAATTACACAGTCGTTCTCCTTGTGTTTGATAACACGGTATTGTTTATTTAAGAAGGTTGCAGCCTCACTCCATGTCGATGCATGGGTATGTGTGGTTGCCTCATCATGTTTGGTTGATTGGTAGATTGGTCGATTGGTTGATACACAGTCACGATATTTTTTCCTAAGGAATATTTGGATGTTTATCTTGGCATTGGTTACAATTGCTTAATGGTGCTTGCGCATACTGCATTTTGTGCATGGTGTTTCTACACAACGAATAAATGATCATTGTAACTATGAGTTCTTTCGGGGCCAAACAGTTATTGCAACCAGGATGATTGTAGGAAATCCATCCACTGTATGCACTTATGATTATTTGATTGCATGAGCCTGAGTTTTACACAGCATGGTTGGTTGCAATTTGATCAATTTGAAGCAATATTGTGTTAGGTTGAAATCTCGGCACGATGGGTTAAGTTAAATATTGTGATTGTGTGATTAAAATTTTAAAATGGGAATGTCACATTGTTTGGTTTTGGGTGGTTGCGCACTATGTATAATATGGATAATTTTGGGTTCCACACTCAGAGATAGTCATAGAGTTGTAAGCTCGACTTTGTAGCAATTTGATTATTGGTTTTATGAATACAGGCATGTTGTTGGTGCCTCATTGTGTTGGAAAGATAACGTAGCATTTTGATTATCTAGAGTCACGTTGAATTGAGCTTGTATAGTCACAGGGTTACACTTTTGTTGATTGAATTATTTTGTGTTTCCTACAGCATGGTATGAGTTGGAATCGTGGTTGTTGTCTGTTTGTTTAAAAATGACAAGTCTGGGTTTTACAACTCAAATCTGAATTATTGAGTTGGTTGTCCACTATGTTTGTTTAATGAATATCACGCATTTTAAATGGCAGGCCCTGTTGCAGTGATAGTATAACTTCATGGAAATTTGAAACACGACTTTGGGTATATTTGATGATTGAAGAAATGTGTGGGCATTGGTTGTATTTAATGATTAGCAGAGTGGAAATGGTTACTATTATACATTGAGAATTGTTATAAGATGCAAATTGGATAAATGAAAGGAATAGAACTTCCTTATAGATTGTGTGGAATGCATATTGTCTTGTGATGACACTGTGTGGAGATTTGATTGTGAACAGTGAACTAGTTAAATACACAGAAATTGTTATTTGGTCACTATAATCGTCTGGTTGTCATATCTCCTTTTAACAGAATGGCTATATGGATTACTTGATTAATTTTGTGAACAGTGACTGCTCTCATTCCCCATCATTATTCACTTTTCACTAATTAAAACCCCATCACTTTCCCACATTCATTTTTCACTCCCTGTTCCAAAATTGATTACAGTCAAGAAAAATTATGTGTCGAAACAGTTGGCAGTAGCAGTGTCTTGGTTGAACTACAGTGATGTTTTATTTGATTTGCAGTTGATTGTTGTTGCCTTTGAGCAGTAATCATATTTTTTCCCCCCTCATCATATCATGTTTCTCTCAATACAAACCCCTCACATATCCCAGGACCCTTTATTCACCCCCTTCTCACTTATGAACAATAAAACAATTTGTATGGATTTCATTGCATGAGTCTAATACATTGTTGAGCCAAATCTATTTCATATTTTTAAGAGTTGTCATGTATGGTTATTTAAAAGACTATTTGCTAATCAATCATGCATGCAGGAATGAGTTTTTTCATCCGAGGTAGCCATGGACGAGGAAACAGAGGGAGAGGTAATTGGAATAGAGGCCCAAGAAGGCCTAGGTTCTCCATACCTTTTGTTGTTGATTCACAAGAGCTTAGCCAATTGTTCCAGGCCAGATTTTTCAATTGGATTGGGCAGGGAGTATTCCAACCTAGGCCTGAAAGATCTCATTTCCAAGTTCTGCAATCCCCTAGTATCCATGTGCCTCCTCATGTCTCATTGCAACCCGAGGTTCCTGAAAATGAAGGATGGAAAGACATTGTCCACCCGGTAGACTCCCAACATTGTGGTTGGCCCAATTTGTCCTTGCCTGCTCCTCCACCTAATAACCAGATTGTCCAAGTCGCTCCCCACTCACCAGTGCAATCCTCCCATGCTAGCAAGAGATTGAAAACTGAGGCACACCATGCCCTTGACAAAGGAAAATCCACTGCTGCCCCTTCCTCACCCTCCAATGGCTCTAACAAATCTGTGTCTTCCCGGATGCATTTGAGGGATGATTGTTCCCATGTGATTAGCAAGATTAGGCCTAAAGGCTCAGCACAGTCGAAGGAAAATTCAAGAAAATCAAAGGGTGATAGCAGCAATCAAGGAAATATTGCATCGCAAAGTGGGAAATATGGCTTTTGAGTTTTTATTTTTATCTATTGTTGATGACAGTTGACTTCGGGAGACTTTGTACAGCATGTTTTATTTTTTATTACATGAGTAATATTTTTTGGAAATAATTTCAAATGTCATGAGAAAAATTGTCAAATGTGAATATGTGGATGGGAGACACAAGGAGGTGTGTTTTACTTGACTAATAGTTATGTTATGATTGTTATAATTGTTATGAACTAAAGGGAGTCACAAGGGGTCC
Source organism: Picea engelmannii (assembly GCA_009831015.1). Taxonomy (NCBI): domain Eukaryota; kingdom Viridiplantae; phylum Streptophyta; class Pinopsida; order Pinales; family Pinaceae; genus Picea; species Picea engelmannii. Next base: position 570,353 of record ML779199.1, read on the forward strand.
CACCTACTAGTTATTATTTATTTATGACCTTTATTACGATTATTACTTTTCCCCCTAACTAAAGTTGGTTGAGTCTTTTAATTAACTTAACTAATAAGTTGGTTCAACTACTTCAACCAATTCTAAATTGTTTAAAAGCAAAAGGAAAGGGAGGAACAAGAGGAGGATAGAATCAAAAGCATACTAAGGTTTTCTCTTTGACTTTATGTTGAGATAGTTTAGTTTTCATTCATTCATTATTCATCACAAGCCCAATTCTCTTTTATGATAGTAGGGTCTTATTCTAGACAACAATATTCAGGGCTGAATCACATCATTCAGACACTATTTTTCAAAGGTGTTGATCTATCTTTGATAGTCTTTGTAGACTTGTTTGTTTGTGAATTAGTTTTCATGACTCACAAAGGCTATTGTGCAAAGTCGAGTGGGCAGCAATATGTGGCAAGCTGATCCATCTTTTTAGAGTTCAGTTTTGGTTTTATGTTAGAGGTCCTTTTGTATGTTCCATCGGGGATAACTAAGTTTGACTTTGGTCCAAAATTTATGCATGAGATTTTGTAAAGAAAATGACTCTTTGGTGAATTTGAATGAAATAAAGGATTGCTTTATGTCTCATTTGTCTTGATTATCATCTTGGTGACTTTACTTCTATCTTTACATTTATTTCAGCAACTGATATGTTTAGAAAATTACATAAAAAATAAATTTCCAACAAGCTTTTTGTTGATAAAAGACTAGCCTAAGCACTTGTAATTAATACTTGTAAGTTAGGATGTTATTTTTGTTAGCTATAAATATAGGGTGATATTCCTGTCTATTTTTCTTTAGCCAAGAAGATTCTTAAAATTCTTGAGTAAGATCATTTCATATCTTTTCCTCAACATTTATTAGGCAACCATACTGGGGGGATCTTAGATATCTCTCTAGTTAATTTTTATACTCGGTTTTCATCAATACATTTTCTTTTTCTGATATTGATTCTTTTATTGTTTTATTCTTAATGATTGTTCCTATTGCAAGGCAGCCCAATATTGAGCCTAGCCTTCAAGATTAGACTAGCATTGATTTGAATCTGTTTAATACCATCTTAGACACCACCAACACTCGTGCTAAGCTTAACCATTCTTGGGCAACAATTGAAAGAGATATTAGTGCTCAAGAACAATTGGGAGCTAGACGTAGATAGCCTAGAAATCAGTAGTAACCTTTATGTTTCTTCAGTTTTGGCATTTCTTTCATGTCTTTAGATTCTTGTGCTTCTAGAAGAAAAAGAGGCATGTCACATGAAATCGGTCCTATCGTTGAAATGGGAAGAAGGAACGTTGTGTTATCTGCCCAACAAAGTGCTCTAAGGATAACTTTATCTGATTCATCTAGCTCATCTTTCTTTCCCTCATCTATCATCCACAAGATGGCATCTAGTGGTGGCTATGGTGGCACCAGAAGTTCCTCATCTTCCTAATCTTCATCGTCATCGGTTATTGATAGATTATATAGCCACTATATCCCTGTCCAATCTACCACAAGCCCCGCCAAAGTCATTACAAATTATGGGCTTTTTCAGTTCGAAGAAGCCGCCACAACCACACCCTGGCATGTGTCCTCTCCTCTTAACCTAGCAATTGCTACTCATCCACTTCTGAAGTTTAAAGAGCACCTGCCTAAGTTTTCAGGAAATAACACTGTCAATACAAACGAACACCTAGTGGCATTTTCTAGTGCTTTTCATAACATAGGGGCCAACGACAATGATACTTGCATTAGCTTGTTCATCGATTCCTTGGAAGGAAAGGTTGCGGATGATTTCTTTGACCTTCCTCCTAAGATTTTGTCTACTTGGGAGGAGTTAATCTATTGGTTATGATCCAATTATGGGAAATCCAAAAGCCCCGCCGAGAAGTTAAGGGAATACAATAATGTCACCTATAAGGATGGTGAAACCATCAAGTCTTTTAACTTGTGTTTCACCAAGTTATACAATCAAATCCCTGAACTTATCCGCCCTAAGAACCAAGCCACTTTCATGCATTACTACAATGCATTTCCCTCTCCCTAAGGTCATAGGCTTGAGGAAAAATCCATTGATAATCACGGTTCTTCTCTGCATACTTGCTCAGAGTATGAAGAACATCTTGAAAGAACAAGGCTTCCCCAGGGAGAATCGGTTAAATAGATAGACATGTCCACCCTCTTCCAGCTATTAGAAGATATGAATAATCGTATGATAATGTTTGAGCAGAAAGGAACTGTCTCTCCTCTCACCCCTGGAGATTCATCCTTTTCTGCACCTCCCTTTAGGAGTCCGGTTGAAAATAATTTTCAGCCTAATGTTATCTTGCCTCGGAGTTGGTGTAAATTTTGCGAGGAACACCACAAAGAAACCACATGTGAGGTAAAGAAGAGTGCCAGAGATAAGATCTTTAGTAAAAGACCAGAAGCTACTATCATTTTCCTATATTTTGTAGAGCCAGAGGATGTCATGTTCATCAATACTAGGAACAAAGCCTATGCTCCCATGGGAAAATTTGATCCTCCCCACAGTTCTTCTAGCCCGAGCTCATCCTCAACCGCTGCTACTCTCTAGGTCCCTAAGGTTCCTGAGAGTCAAGGAGTCACTCCCCCTCTCCCCTCTTCCAAGTACAACATCTTGAACCAGTTGTCCAACATCAAAGCAGATGCAACCCTTCTAGACATGGTTGTCGTCCCTGAACAACAGATGCATCTGAAACAATTCATGGAAGGAAAAGCTTATGTTGTAGCCAATCTTTCTGCAAAGGTAAATGAAGAGGATTCTTCTGTAAATAAAGTAGGTGTACATAACTTTGTATACCCTATAAAAAATCCCCCTTTTTATATTTTTGTAAAAATTATGGATAATATTGCCCATTGTTGCCTCATTGATGGTGGTTCAGGCCCAAGTGTGATGTCGAAGATTATTATGGAAGAGATAGTCTTGTCTTGTACAAATGAAAATGCAAGAATCATGCTCTCCTATATTAGTCTACAACAAACAACCATAGGCAAGATTAAGGATGTGAGCTTGGTTTTGTGCGCTCATCCTGATATAAGAACAACCCTCAGGATTCAGGTAATTGATATGCCTATAAGAAATTACTCAATTATCTTGGGAAGAGATTGGCAAGCCTTAACAGGTGGATACCTCTCACTAGACAAAGACACATTTATACGTTCCTTGGAACGGTAAGAATATTATAGTCCTTAGAGAGGGAATAATTTCACCCTACATAGAGGGTGTTACACAATCTAGCGTAAACTATATCGAAGAGGAACTAGGAGTGTATTCCATCTTTGTTGAAGATGATAATATTCCTTTGGAAAGGATCAATTTAGATGATGATATGTGGCATATGCACTTTGATGGTTCACACTCTAATGAAGGTAATGGGGCTAGAATTATCTTGGTTTCCTCTGCAGGAAGAATTCATAATCTATCTTACAGGTTAGAGTTTGCTTGTACTAACAATGTCGTTGAATTCGAAGTTTTATTATTAGGCATTGAGAACGCCCTCAATCTTGGTTGTGGTCACCTTTTAGTTTTCGAAGATTCTGAGCTTGTTGTGAACCTGATACGTAAGATATGCTCTCCTAGCAACAAGTTGATGGAATGATACACCCAAGCTATTTGGGCACTTACCTCGAACCTTTTATCTTTCAACATCACTTGTATTAGGAGGGAGTTGAATTCAATGGCTGGTTGGTTAGTTATCTTTGTAGCTTATCTTAAACAACAACTTTTGCCTCATAGGCCTGATTGTTCTTTTCAATCTCTATATTGTTCATATATCCCTGGCAATGTAGGATCTTGGCAGGCCCTCCCTAACGATGAGAGAATTGTTGTTTCCATATAAGATGAACCTTTTAACCATGAGGAAATTACATCCATAGAAAACAATAATATTCCTGAGAGCTTGAATCCTCTTGGAAGTTCATTTTCATCAAGTGATGTAGGCAATAAAGAAGAACATAAACATGAGGAGTTACGAAAGAAGGTGGTTGAAACCATCTCCATGAACATTAGGACACCTGAATATTCAATGAGTGTTAAAATAAATATCCAATGTTCTAATCAAGAAGAAATGAGGTTCGTTCAGCTACTTGGTGGATTTCAAAATGTTCTTTATTGGACTTATGAGGATCTTCATGGTTTTGATCTTGGTCTTATTCAGCGTACTATGAAACCAAATAGGAAAAAACAAGGACTTGTTAACTCTGCACTGAAAGAAACCTTTCAAATGGAGTGGAGAAATTTCTTAAGGGCTAGGATGTTTTCTTCAGTCCACCTTGAATGGGTTTCCAATTGGGAACCTGCCTTGAGAACCACTGATAATATTAGGACCTATATTAATATTCAAACTTTCAGGCAAGCAATTCTGAGAAATCCTTTCCCTCCTCTCAATATGGAAATGGTTCTGCAACAAGTTGTAGAGTCACATTTAGGGCCCTTACTTGACAGTTTGTTTGGTTGCAAGAAAATCAAAGTAAAGGGGGAAGATTCTCACAAAACCACTCTTATAACTTATTGGAGTACCATGTCTTACCAATGTCGGATTTCTAGCTTACTTAATACAAGTACTTCTTTGAAAAGACCTATGCACACGACTTTCGATGAATTGGTCAGTCTCCATATTTATCTTGTGATATAATTGTGTGCATCAAGGAACTGATAATTACACCATAATTCCAAGTGTTGGGTCCTTTCCAAATTGCTTTTGTCTTAGACACTAACTTTTACATTTTAAAGGATTTACAGAAGCAATTGTTTTCCTACAGCACTAATAGCCCTCGCTTGAAATATTGTGAGGGACCAACGTGAAAAGTTCTAATGTTGTCTGGATTTTCTATATACTAGTAGCCTAGCTCTGATTTCATTTTTTGTGCTTCTTTTTCTGTTGACTTCAGCTTTCTAAGTTAAAAAAATTCTTGCTATCTTCATCATTTTTCTCTTTTATTGTTGTTGTTTTATTTCCTGCATTGTTACTTCTGTTATGATTTTTGTCCTTATCATATTTTAGTTAATTTGGTCAAAATAAGATGTTGGATCAAATCTGCCACAGTGACACTCCTGCGAAGCATTGTTAGTCAATAAAAGTCAAGCTTACATAGCTGTTATGATGTCTCCTTTGAAGGACCCTTGAAATTGTTATATATTTCCATTGTTGTCTTGTAAAGAATTGGTTATCTCCCGCTTCTTCTTGCCATCTCTTCATCCATTGAGATCTTAACGAAGTTTTTCTTGCAAAGTGTTTCTAAAGCCTACTATTATAAAAGATAAATAATACTAGTAGGTGGGACCCCCTTGTAGATTGTAGATTAGGTTTGGTGCTTATTTGATGCCATGCTACAATTCGACACTACTTACATGGTGATGAGATCTTCTTTTTATTAGCTATGGATTGGGCTTATGAATTATTGGTTCTCTATGTTACTACAGCTTATGTCATCCTTACTGTCACTTCAATTTGTTATTGGATCTATTGCGAGGAGACCTACACAATAAACATGTTAGCAATAACACAGACAAGGAATTGGAAAGAAATGAAAAGAAACATAACAAATGGAAATGGAAAAATTTAAACTATGCTATATACTATACTACATGCATCGATTTTTAAATGGAGCATTGTTATCCTAGCTATTAAGTTAATGGCTATGCAATGTTATTTGAGTTCTATAGTCGATATGCATGGTGATTATGCTATGGTACAAGTTGATGTGGATTGTGCTATTGGTGATAATTCGATACATGGTTCATTGGATCATATAGTTGATATGCGATATGGTTAAGTTGGAATGGAAGGAATGATGTGGGTGGCATGTTTGACAAGTAATAGATGCAATTTTCAATGCATGGTTTAAATGAATTGTTGGTATATTAAAGGTTGGTGTGTACTATTGAATTTAATTGACTCTGGGTGGAGGTGATGTGTATTTAATGCACATCACCCTACTCCTTTTGTTGGCTACCACCTTAGTTGATCTATTGTTCAATCTTGTTGTTGTGGTTATGCTCTGATTTCTTAGCAGAGAGGAACCGCTCGGCTAGCTCGCATTTTAAGGTGTTCGATTACAGGTATGTTTTTTTTTTGGCCATTTATGAGTATGCTCTTGTTATGAAATGATTTTGGCTCAGGTGTATTGGTTTGTGCTTTCCTGAAGTATTGCAACTGTGTAAAAAATGTGTTTTTGGAATGAAGCGTTGATGGTTCTTTCTGCAATAATCTTGAATTTGTAGTATTATTGCTCATCCTAGGCGCTAGAAGCCATAGGGGCTCTCTGTGATCTTTGTTGGTTTAATTGGAGGGTTTTTTTTGTATTGGTTGGATGGTTGTCCCCACGCATTCGCATCACTATATCCAGTCTCTGGCTTTTATGGGTTTTAATGGTTGGAGGCACTCTGCATCACTGTGTTATGTTCACTTGGGAATTGGTTGATTTCACCACTAAGGGTCATGCAATGGGTTTTTTATGTTCTTACTCATCCCTGCCTTCACCTTCATTGTTGTGATTGTTTGACTGGAGAGCCATGAGGGTTATACCCTGCATGCATTAAGTATCATTACTGGTCAAGTTGGAGCCTCGCTCCTCTGTTATAGCCCTCATGTCACGAGATTTTTTACATGTCCATGAATAAGTCATGGCTCTCTCTATGTATGCACTGTTGGTCTCGGAGGTTTCCACCATTGGAATGAGTCGGCTCTAGCTTTCCCTGTGTTTGTCACAAATCAAACCCTTAACTCTACAGGTCAGAGGGCTGATATAGAACACTGACGTGGCTTGTCGAGTTTACTGCTTGGTTATTATTGGATGGTTTTGCATTGTCAACAAAAATTGGTTACAAACTCGCCCAATTGGTCATATGACAGTCGTGTTGGTTTTTGTATCTAGTCATTGCCTCTGTTATTACAATAGACAAACCATGCATTGTTAATTGGACATTTCAAATTACACAGACATTCTCCTTGTGTTTGATAACCCAATATTGTTTATTTAATAAGGTCACAGCCTCACTCCATGTCAATGCGTGGGTATGCGTGGTTGCCTCGGCATGTTTGGTTGATTGGTAGATTGGACGATTGGTTGATACACAGTCACGGTATTTTTTCCTAAGGAATATTTGGATGTTTATCTTGGCATTGGTTACAATTTCTTAATGGTGCTTGCGTATACTGCATTTTTGTGCGTGGTGTTTCTACACAACGAATAAATGATCATTGTAACTATGAGTTCTTTCGGGGCCAAACGGTTATTGCAACCGGGATGAATGTAGGAAATCCATCCACTGTATGCAAGTATGATTATTTGATTTCATGAGCCTGAGTTTTACACGGCATGGTTGGTTGCAATTTGATCAATTTGAAGCAATATTGTGTTAGGTTGAAAGCTCGGCACGATGGGTTAAGGTAAATAATGTGACTATGCGATTAAAATTTTAAAATGGGAATGTCGCATCGTTTGGTTTTGGGTGGTTGCGCACTGTGTATAATATGGATGATTTTGGGTTCCACACTTAGAGAAAGTCACAGAGTTTTAAGCACAACTTTGTAGCAATTCGATTATTTGTTTTATGAAGACAGACATGGTGTTGTTGCCTCATTGTGTGTTGGAAAGATAAACTAGCATTTTGATTATCTAGAGTCACGTTGAATTGAGCTTGTATAGTCACAGGGTTACACTTCTGTTGATTGAATTATTTTGTGTTTCCTACAGCATGGCATGAGTTGGAATCATGGTTGTTGTCTGTTTGTTTAAAAATGACTAGTCTGGGTTTTACAACTCAAATCTGAATTATTGAGTTGGTTGTCCACTATGTTTGTTAAATGAATATCACACATTTTAAATGACAGGCCTGATTGCAGTGGCAGTATAACTTCATGGCAATTTGAAACACGACTTTGGGTGTATTTGATGATTGAAGAAATGTGTAGGCATTGGTTGTATTTGATGATTAGCAGAGTGGAAATGGTTACTATTATACATTGAGAATTGTTATAAGATGCAAATTGGATAAATGAAAGGAACAGAACTTCCTTACATATTGTGTGGAATGCATACTATCTTATGATGACACTGTGTGGACATTTGATTGTGAATAGTGAACTATTTAAATACACAGAAATTTTTATTTGGTCACGATAATCGTCTGGTTGGCGTATCTCCTTTTAACAGAATGGCTATATGGATTACTTGATAAATTTTGTGAACAGTAACCGCTCTCATTCCCCGTCATTAATTCACTTTTCGCTAATTACAACCCCATCACTTTCCCACATTCATTTTTCACTCCCTGTTCCAAAATTGATTACAGTCAAGGAAAATTATGTGTTGAAATAGTTGGCAGTAGCAGTGTCTTGGTTGAACTACAGTGATTTTTTCTTTGATTTGCAATTGATTGTTGTTGTCTTTGAGCAGTAATCATATTTTTTCCCCCCCTAATCATATCATGTTTCTCTCAATACAAACCCCTCACATATCCCAGGACCCTTTATTCACCCCCTGCTCACCGATGAATAGTAAAACAATTTGTATGGATTGGATTGCATGAGTCTGATACAATGTTGAACCAAATCTATTTCATATTTTTAAGAGTTGTCATATATGGTTATTTAAAAGACTATTTGCTAATCAATCATGCATGCAGGAATGAGTTTTTTCAGTCGAGGTAGCCATGGCCGAGGAAACAAAGGGAGAGGTAATTGGAACAAAGGCCCAAGAAGGCGTAGGTTCTCCATACATTTTGATGTTGATTCACAAGAGCTTGGCCAATTGTTTCAGGATGGATTTTTCAATTGGATTGGGCAGGGAGTTGTCCAACCTAGGCCTGAAAGGCCTCCTTTCCAAGTTCCACAAGCCCCTGAAATACTTGTGTCTCCTCGCATCTCATTGCAACCCAAGATTCATAAAAATGATGGATGGAAAGAGATTGTCTACCCAGTAGTCTCCCAACATCATGGCTGGCCCAATTTGTCCTTGTCTGCTCATCCACCTAATAACCAGATTGTCCAATCCGCTCCCCACTCACTAGTGCAATCCTTCCATGCTAGCAAGAGATTGAAAATTGAGGCACACGATGCCCTTGACAAAGGTAAAGCCATTGTTGCCCCTTACTCACCCTCCAATGGCTCTGACAAATCCATGTCTTCTCGGATGCATTTGAGGGACGATTGTTCCCACATGATCAGCGATATTAGGCCTAAAGGCTCAGCCCAGCCGAAGGAAAATTCAGGAAAATCAAAGGGTGACAGCTGCAATCAAGGAAAGATTGCATCGAAGAGTGGGAAATATGGCTTTTGAGTTTTTATTTTTATCTATTGTTGATGACAATTGACTTCAGGAGACTTTGGACAACATGTTTTATTTTTGGTTACATGAGTAATGTTTTTTGGAAATAATTTCAAATGTCATGAGCTAAATTGTCAAATATGAATATGTGGATGGGAGACACAAGGAGGTGTGTTTTACTTGACTAATAGTTATTTTATGATTGTTATAATTGTTATGAGCTAAAGGGAGTCACAAGGGATCCCACCTACTAGTTATTATTTATTTATGACCTTTATTATGATTATTACGTTTCCCCCTAACTAAATTTGGTTGAGTCTTTTAATTAACTTAACTAATAAGTTGGTTCAACTACTTCAACCAATTCTAAATTGTTTAAAATCAAAAGGAAAGGGAGTAACACGAGGAGGATAGAGGCAGAAGCATATTAAGGTTTTCTCTTTGAGTTTATGTTGAGATAGTTCAGTTTTCATTCATTCATTATTCATCACAAGCCTAATTCTCTTTTATGATAGCAGGGTCTTATTGTAGAAAACAATATTCAGGGTTGACTCACATCATTCAAACACTTGTTTTTCATAGGTGTTGATCTATCTTTGACAGTCTATGTAGACTTGTCTGTTTGTGAATTAGTTTTCATGACTGACAAAGGCTATTGTGCAGAGTCGAGTGGGAAGCAATCTATGGAAAACTGAACCAGCTTTTTAGAGTTAGGTGTTTGTTTTCTGTCAGAGGTCCTTTTGTATGTTCCATCGGGGATGTCTAAGTTTGACTTCGGTCCAAAATTTTTGCATGAGATTTTGTAAAGAAAATGACTCTTTGGTGAATTTGAATGAAATAAAGGATTGCTTTATGTCTCATCTGTCTTGATTATCATCTTGGTGACTTTACTTCTATCTTTACATTTATTTCAGCAACTAATATGTTCAAAAAATCACATAAAAAATAAATTTACAGCAAGCTTTTTGTTGATAAAAGACTAGCCTAAGCACTTGTAATTAATACTTGTGAGTTAGGATGTTATTTTTGTTGGCTATAAACATAGGGTGATATTCTCGTCTATTTTCCTTTAGCCAAGAAGAATCTAAAAATGCTTGAGTAAGATTATTTCATATCTTTTCCTCAACATAAACCACCTCATTTTCTCCCCCGATTCATGCCTAAAAATATTGTACTTCAAGAGGTTTCATAAGATACCATCATACATGGGGTTGGGGGAATGTTATATCGACTAAAAAAGGAAATTTGGCCACTGCTGCCACTGTATGTTGGTAATTAATTCTTCGAGAACACCAAGCAATCTCAAGCAGAGGTAAATACCTTTATATATTATCACTTTGGAGAAGAGCGATACAGAATACATGAACCCAAGAATACTATGAGAGACCACTTCAATAAGATTTCCCTAGGAATATACCACAGACATCTTGGAGGAAGAATAAGTGCACCAGATTGCCTAGAATTATGACAAATTCATCTTCAACAGGCATGGCCATCCAAGAGGGAGTATCGTAGATGGAAAAAAGGGTAGATAAAAAGCCAAGAAGAAGGCAGAGGAAGAGGAAATTGAAAAATCACCCCGCACTTCCACCTCAATACACTTAGGGTCAGGGGAAGAGGTAGAGGAAGTACCAACTGATAAGAAGAGGAGGGATAACGAGAAATTCCTAAAAAAGAAGAATGATGCAGTAAAAAATAAGCAAAATATCGATGCAAACAAGACCAAATCCAAAGCATAGGCAGAGGTAAAAACTGTAGCAGAATGAGAGATCAAACAAAATGAGAAAGCAATTAGGGAAGCAGCAGCAAGAATGGAAACACAACAAGCATAAAAATTAGGAATAGAGGCAGCCGACAAAGTGGCTGAAGTGGAAGATAGTAGAGGGGAAACCCACCCAATGGAAACAGACATCCCAGAGACATCGACTACGGGTGAGGACACAAATATAACAAATAGTGGTTTAGGAATGGGACTCTAGACACCATTCCAACCGAGTGAAGTTTTTGACTTAAGAAGCTTCACCTGCAATGGTAAAACTAGTAGGATCGTGCAGGAACAGGTGAAAAAATTTCCAACAACATAAGGGATGCCTATATCAGTTTTCACACACATTCCTATGACAGGATGTGAGGGAAAACCCCATCATTTGAAGGTGGCTTTCATACTTTTTTGGTGGAGAGAATGAGGCATCCTGTGAAAAAAATTTATAGTTTCGACAATGATTTGAAACTATTCTTCACTTATGCCAAAATCAAAGTTTGACCTTGGGTTTTCTTCAATTGCCATAGCGCCGAAAGAAATATGGCATGTATTCTTTCTATGTCAAGCAAACTCTAGGGGACCATTAAGAAGTTCACTATAAGCTTCCCAATTTTTGGCAAGTTTGACTATAGATTGCTTAACTTCTTGTAACATTTCGACTAGTCTATCAAGTATAGCTAATATTTTTCCTAATTTTTTCATTATCCTTTTGTATTGTTTCTATATATGTGAATAGATGTTACAGAATATATACTTTGTGGGTAAGATATTCTATCTGGTATTGTTTTGAATGTGTGGTGGCCTTAAGCATCATGATGTACTTATGAATGTCATCAACATTTTGGGTTGTCAACTGCACTTGTATATTTGAGTAGTTTAACAACTTACATTCTTCAAAAATAGATTCTAAAGAAGTAGAGGACTTCATAGGAACAAATTCTCATTTCACACTTGCATTTGGTGAATACTTCTTGAAAGAGGAGGATGGAATATATTTCTTCCGGGAAAAAGAGACTTATCTCATGTATGTTTTGGCATGTCTATCCTATCGCTAGCGGGTTGAAGACCCAAGGTCCATCAAGATTTGACCAAGAAAACCCCAATGTTTCGGCATATTAATATTCATTCAAGGACCGAAGAATGTCTCACTTGAGACTCCATGAGACTCACTGAGACCATTTAGTCTTGTGTCAGGAGTGAAGGGAAAATGTATACGAGGAAAACGATCAAGTTTGCATTCATTCATTCATGATCCATAAACACATCAATAAACATGAATCATCAACACATGTATCCACTAAACTCATAAAACACACATCGAATTGTAGAGAGAAACAAAATTTTGTATTGTATTCATCATCTTTCCAAATGCATACAAAACATATTTATTTTACACAAAATTGTCCTCGTGCGCTCTACTTAATTCAATAAATGTTACCATACTCTTTAATATGTTCTCTATGCTCATTTCTACACAAAACTTACTTTAGTATACACTTCTTTCACAAATCGATCGAGACACATACAAAACTAAAACAGAACTTGTCCAAAAGTGATCCTAAAATTTCTCAAAATTGGATCCTCTCCCAATGCAAACTATGAATTTTCCTTTTTCTCTAGATCTCTGTCGCTTTCTTGTTTTGTCCACTCTCTTCAATGATTTCCAAATCCACGTGTTTCTTTTGTCTGCATGCATCCCACAAATACTCCTTGGAGTGTGGAAATCCTAACTACCTTTCCATCTCATCCATAATCCTTCCCATGATCCTTCAAGTTGTTCTCCTTCATCATTCAGGAAGATTCCTGAAGATATTCTTGGATCTGGTCTACATGAAAAATATTCTATACCCTTATGCAATACAAAATTTGGTTGACGTGCATGCCTTGTTCCTTTGGTCAGCATAGTTGTTGATCTTCCTTGCATCATGCAATATATATGTGCACGTAGTGTTGATTTGTGTGTGTGCAATCCACCCAAAACCTTGGGTGCCAATAGGCCCCCAACACTATTAGTTGGCCCATCCTCGATTCAATAAACATTTTTGCATCAATAGGATTTTAGAGTGAGAGGTTGAACTGGATTGATTGGTGTATCATGAAATACTTGATTAAGATCAAATCATCGAACTTGTATGTGGTTGCAGTTGTGCTTGAGTATGAGCAAATCATCAGTCTGGGTTGTGATTACAGCCAGACAAAGGTCTTGGAATGAGTCAAGGAACCCTTCAGGGTAAGTATGGATTTGGGATTCATTCATATGGGCTCTCAACCTCTCACTTCTCGAGCTTGATCTGGATTGTTTAAGGATAGACTTTTTGCAACATGCAATCCAAAAATCTGAGCAATAGTTAGGCCAAGCTCTACAACTAGAACTTGGCTCAGTTACTTAGGCACCTACCCGTTATTGGACCTAAGTAACGAATCCATTGGCTAGGACCATTGTAATCCTCCTATCTCATTTATCTTGGTTGATAGTGAGGAAGACATGGAATAGTACAATTGATAGAGGGGGCATCCCAAAGAATCATATTTTCGACATCAACAAAGGCGTTGAGCCAAGGCAATAATCACACTAGTTCACCACTGAGAGAGCTAGCATACTGCCACAACTTTGAATCACAATTCAGGGAACTGTTTGGTGACCAAGGGCATGTAATTGGTGAATTTTATACTAGGTCCCATCCTCGTTAGTTGCACTCAAAGTTGGAACCGACGTGAGAAAGAAATTGTGGAAATATAGGCTACCTAAGTGGATGGTGAATTGTAGGAAACCATTCTTCCACTAGGAAATGCCATGGGATCTAGGAATTCGCTATGGAACTAGAATTCCTAAGATAAATGGGGTTGATGGTTGAATTACCATGGATACTTATCAAATGAAAAGTGATGGGAGCTATATTTGTGGATAAATGGAGGTTCCCTCTTACTATGGTGGCATTGGCGGGATGTATAAATATATGGGAAGAAAACTGAGAATTCATGCTACAATTTTGACCATTTATGGTCGGTTCCAAGATTTGGTGTACCTATACTGATATGTTGCAACCCTTATGTGGGTTCCCATGGTGTGGCTTGTAATAGTATCGATCCACCATATTAACAATGTGCCTTTTAGAATGTGTCATCATAACTATCGATGTAACCTGACTTCATGTGATCTGTCCAAATTGGATTGCTTGAACCTTGAGTGCATCCATGCACCATGTAGCCCATACATTTCCCATGTGAACCCACTGTCCTATTCAGAACCTTATACATTGCTTCATAACTTCACTTTTTGGTTGAAATCTACCAAATCTGTAGACTTTTCATATCGTCTCGTCCTCTTATGTTAGAAAAATGTGTCCCGTCATGCCAATAAATATTTCATCATACCCATATTGTACCTTTCCATCTACCCATTATGCTATTCTACTCCTATGTTATGCTAACTCTTGCATGAGTTTGAGACTTTGATAGTGCATTCAACCCCTGTGGGCCATACTACACCTTCAGTCGGCTTCCAATAACAAGTCCTTTGACTGGTTGACCCTACAATGTTTCCAACTTTGTTGATCATGCTTCACTTATGTATACCAAGTAAAATGAACCAAACCAATGCATGTGCAACTTCCCGGGGTGTTTAAGGAATTTGTTGTCATATAACAACACCAATGAACCTAGTGGTAATATTTTGTGCTAAATGTTACAATCATGTCATGCGTTTTGTCTCTGCTTATTGACAAATTGGTTGTATCCTTTCATGAGACAACCCTCTTATAATTCCATAATATCAATTCAATCGTTATTGAAGTGACTATTCATCTGACATCTAAGTGGTGATTGCAATCCACAAACTTGGAATAATAAACTCTAGTGGCATGACGACCTCTTTACCATAGACCGGCCTCAATCGAGTATGCCTAGTCAGTTGCTTACATGTCATTATATATTCCCAAAGTATTTTTCGAATACATTGATTCCATTCATCATGTTTCACATTACAAACCTTGGTTAGGGCATGCTCTAAAATCTTATTGAATGCTTCAACCGTACCATTAGCTTGAGAGTGGTAGGCGGTTCTCTTTTGGTGATGAATCATAAACTCCTTAGTGAGTTTGTGGATGGTACCATTCATGAAGTGTGCACCTTTATCACTCATTAACACTTTTTGGCAACCAAACCTTGTAATTATGTTCTCAAATATGAAGCGTGCGACCATCTCAACAGTGCAATCTTTGACTGACATAGCTTCTGACCAATGGGTCAAATATTTAGTCACAGTAATAATGTAGTGTGTATTTGTCTAGCGCATCAAGGGGTTAATGGACCCCACAAAGTTGATAACCCATTTTTTAAATGGTTCTATTGCTATGATTGGTAATAAGGGAAATTCATCTCGTCAACAAGGCTTTCCTATGTGCGGGCAGATGTCGCACCGCTTGCAATACTCCTTTGCATCTGTAAATAGTAATGGCCACCATAAACATGTGTGCAATACCTTTTGTGTCGTTTCTTTACCAATGTTATATACCCTTGCAATGCCTTCATGAGCCTCATACAAGATCATGGTCTATTCATAGTCTAAGACACACATGTGCAAGATTTTGTCGACGCCAAGCTTGTACAGGTTCCCCGGAAATGAACAGACAGTCTGCACTACGGGTCACCAACTAGCAATGTTGTGCATGTGTGTAATCAATTTGGGCTTGTCCTGTTTTTAGATATTCTGCAATTTCAACAAGTTAATGTGGGACTACTTTGACCTGAAAGAGTTATGCATTAAGAAGTTGCTCATCTAAATTGTGATCGGCTTTCCTGGAATCGATCCTTGAGAGTTGGTTTGGTCCTATATTATATTTGCAAAGTTTCACGAAGACTTCAAATTCAAAATTCTATAAAAGTAAAATCTAACGACATATTCTCCCCCCCCCCCCAACACTAGTTTGTTGGCTAAATATTTGATCATTGAGTGGTCTTTAAAGAAATTGAATGGGGAACCTAATAAGTAGTGGTGAGAGTTTTTCAATGTGTATACCATATACATAACCTCGTGCTCCATTTTGGTATAATCATTCTTGGAATCAGACAGCTTATGGCTAGTGAAGTAGACTAGGTAATCAATGTTCCCTTCGTCGAGCTGCATGAGAACTGTGCCCATCACAATGGTCGATGCATCTACATGAACATGGAAAATATTTTTCCAATCTGGAAAGACTGAGGTCAGCGCAGTTACCAAATTTTCCTTCAATGTATCCAATGCTTCCTAATATTCTTGTGTATGGAGGTACTGTGTATCCTTGTGCAGCAGTTTCTCAAGCAACGAGAAAATCTTAATATAATTTTGAATGAACTACATGTAATACCATGCATAACCCAAAGTGGTGCGCATCTTCCTAACTAAGGTGGGGTCCACCATATCTAGTATTGCAACAATTTTCTCTTGATCAACCAACAACCCTTCCTTGCATATCACATGTCTAAGAAGTGTACTAAATGATGTGTAAAATATACACTTCTTCAAAATCAAGGAAATTTTCCCCTGGTGACACCTATCCAACATCAAACATAGGGATTTCATATGTTATTTTAGCAAACTGAACATCATCGAGTCATTGAGGTACACCTCAATAAACTTATGAATAAAATATTTGAACACCGCAACCAAAATCTTGGAGAATACCGTGGGTGCATTCTTTATCCCAAAGTGCATCACCGTGTAAGATAATAATCCCCATTCCATTGTGAATTTTTTTTTGGATTGATCTTCTTCAACCATTCAAACTTGGTGATATCCGAAGAAGCCACCTGTGAAATATTAGGCCTCGCATCCACCCACGTTTTCTAGTACTTCATCAATAAAGGGTGTAGGAAAGGGGTCACATACACAGGGCGCATTTAGGTTTCACAACTAGACACAAATTCTTATGTCACATATCTTCTTAGGTTGCACCACCATTAGACTATTCCACTCTAACTCTTCTATGGGGACGATGATCCCAACATCCAACATATGATCATGTTCCTTGCACACCTTCTCCTTATACTTGAGGTTGAGGTGATATGGTCTCCTTTTGACTCGTTTAGCATCAGGATTTAGCTGAATTTACATAACTCTGAGGATCCTACGATTCCCTTCATATCCGAGAAACTTTTGGCAAATAGATCTTATATTCTTTGAGCAAATCTACCACCTAGGTCATTGTCTCTTTTTCCCAATAATATCTTATGATGGTCATATTTGGTGCTTCTTCTATACCAATATTGTGCTTATTTTTATTAATCGAGTGTCCATAGTCTGACTCAGTGTTATCTGAGGCCTTCCCTTCGAATACATGCTCACCCTTGGTTTCATTGATTTGTATGCTCATAGAGTCATCATCGTCGACATCATCGCTTTGAATTTTCTAGTAGTGTATCGTCTCTTTCAATATTTCCATTAGCATATGATAAGCGAAGACTACCTTTGGTGTGGCATTCTTCGACTGATGTGGAAAGATGAAACTCTTAATTTACAAGAGGGCTTCCTTCTGCATCGGGGATTCTGCCATGAAACTCAATATCGCACAGAACTGCATACTAACACTTCCCTGGTCTCTTGTTTGTCTTCTTATTTCCTCCTATATATACCATCTTGTAGGGACCAGGTCCATTGTATGGACAAACCGATGGACCCATTATGTGCAAGGGATGTGAATGGTTTTCCACGTTGTTCACAAAAGAAAATGTGTTCTAGAGGATCTCCAGTACCCTTGTATATGTTGGCCAATTCAAAGTCAAATATGGGTTGGAATATGACCTTTATAAACTTGGCCACATGCACCCATTCTTGGATGTTCTTGCAATGTGTCTCCCACCAACACGCATGTTTTCCTCAGAAAAATGTGTCCATAGCCTGTAGCCTTCAATCTTCTGGGACCGCTTCCTCCATTTGTGATAAATATGTGTCAATTGGATCAGTACAATCAAATATTGGTTCATAAAATAACTATGATCCAATCCAGCACACTTGCTTTGTAATTTGTGTGCACCTCCTAGTGGAAACTTCATATAGCTTATTCTATAGTCTCTCCATAGCATCCTTTGATTCCATGTCATAAGAACACACACTCCTCCAGCTTAGTTCACATCCACTATGGGATTGATATCATCCTCCATGTTCCTTGTAATGTGATAGATGTTTTCAATAATAGAGCTCCACGCATCCTTATTCACAGGCTCATTATACATGTCTCCTTCATATGGATCGAATGGTGCAATGACGTGCAAACTACCTATTTCAAAAGAAATGTTTCATTTCTTCATATTCAACATTGAATTGTTGTCAAATTCCCAGTCAATTCCAAGTAGCACAGGGTAGGGGTATGATTCATCCATGATCTCAATCACCTCAAAGTCTCCTTTAGTTTTTACCCCTTCAATGTTCACTTCTACTTGCTCTAGCCAACCAATAGGGTATATTCAATATTGATTAACCAGCTTGAGTTGAATGGGGGACCACAACAAGCTTGGCTTGCCCATAAACTCCCAAGAATTTTTTGGCAATATGTTCACATCGAATCCCAAATCCAACATGACATCATCCATCTCATAGATTTTGAGTTACATGTCATTTTGAAATCTCTTCCAGTGCGCTTTTGTTGGGTTGTTATATTCTTTGCAGTGAAAGTATAGTCCAAGTAAATCGACTGATGATTGAAGGTCGAGGTGGATCAACATCAGTCAAGGTTGAGGTGGATTGATAGTAAGTAGAAGGTCGAGGTAGTTGACTGGGTAAATTCGAAGTTGAAGATATCAATGGCAAGTAAACCAACAAGAGGTCAAAGTGTGGGTGTGAGACAACCGACTAGACACCGAATGAAGGTCAGTTGATAGTCGACTGGTAATCCAACTTGGAGTCGAATGTAACAAAATCCTAGGATTTGCGGGATTTGTAGCCAATGATATCTATGGATCTGTAACTATTTTTGGGTGCCAATATTTAGGGTTTTTCCTGTTGTAAATCCTATAAAGAGGCATGTTGTAAGGTTTTAAAGGCTAATGAAAAATATGTTAACGCATGAGTAAATCGTATGTTGTTGGTTATGCATATGTAATCCAGATTGGCTACAGGATTTTTCTTACGCATGAAAGAGGGTATGATGTCGATTGTGTCTTAGGTTTGGACCAAGGTTAGACATGAAACCTTTTATTCAGATTGAATAAGACAACAAGAGAGCAGAACTCTCAAAGGTAAAGCTAGTTTTCCCGGTTTAGGGTTTCCAGGGTAAAATCTCTTTGTATTGTGTGATTGCTTGTGTCATTTACATTCTTGATTAAATTATTCTTCTCTTCAGCTAGAATTAGTGTGGAAGTATCTCTCATTTCTTGACATGTGGTATTAGAGCTTAGGTATGCCCTTACAAGTGAGTTATCAGAGTGGTGCTATGCTTTGGCGAGTATATCAGATCTTGATTTACCAATATTGAATCTAAGAACTAAACCCTAGGTACAGTAAGAGTTGTAAGTCATAAATTGTGTTAAAGATCGTGGTAAAGAATAGAGAGCAGTTCCAGAATAGAGATAGAAAAATTTAATGGCTACAATTTTGAGCTTTGGAAGCTTAAAATGGAAGATCTTCTTATAGATCGAGAACAATGGACAACGGTCTATCCAGGTACCCAACCAACATGCATGTCAATGGAAGAATGGGAGAAACTTGAAAGAAGAGCAAGAAGTACGATTCGGCTTTGTCTTGCAAATTCGGTGCTAATAAATGTTTCAGGTGAACATTAGGCCAAGAAACTGTGGGACAAGTTGGGAAGCTTATACTAGTCAAAATACTTGGTTAATAAGTTGTTTCTCAGAAATAAACTATATCTTATGAGGATGAGTGATGGAAATTTGGTGTCTGGCCATTTAAATTCACTTAATGCATTGATGAGGAGAAGTGTATCAGCCTATTATGTTCTTTGCCAGACTCCTGGGATAGCTTAGTCGTGGCTATTGGAAGTAATAAAACCACACTAGCACTAGAGGACGTGGTTCCTTCCCTTTTGTAGGAAGAAATGAGAAGGAAGAACATGGAAGGATTGACCAAAGATGCTCTAGTAGTGAGAGGTTGATTGGAAGACAGAGATAAAGGTAAATTCTCTAGTAGAAAGTTTTAGTCATAGATCTAAATCTACGATTCCGTCGACGTGAAGATGCTAGAAATGCGGTAAAGTTTGGCATTATAAAAATAACTTTGAGTTGAAGGCAACAGAAGTCAGTGTTGGATCCGACGAGAAGCAGTGGACTAAGAGAAAGATGTTCTCGAATAAGAGAGGTGATGTGTACTTGGCGTTTACTGGTACACAGTCAAATCAAGATGTTTGGTTGATCAAATCGGGAGCATCCTATCATATGACACCACATAAAGAATGGTTCTATGAATATGAATGATATCATGGGGGTGATTTGTTCTTATGGGATGACTCGACAACCAAAATTGTCAGAAGAGGAAGAGTTCGACTGATACTGTAGGATGGGAGGAAAAGAGCCCTTCCATGTGTGTTACACATTATGGGTTTGGAAAGAAACTTGATACTTGTTAGCAAGATGAGTGATGCAGGTGTGCATACTTTGTTTCAGAAGGATTCGTCCAAAATTATCAGAGGTGTGATGGTATTAATGAAGGAGTTCAAATTGGTACCATATATAAGTTGTTAGGGAATGTCGACTTGATTGGATGCAACAACATCGTTGCTCCTGAAATCGACTCGACTATGACTCAACTCAACTCGAACTTGACACAACTTGACTTGACTCGACTATGACTCGACTCAACTCAACCTTGACTCGACTCAAGCTAAGTCGGTTAAAATAGACTTGTAAAGACATGATAAAATAGACCCGACCAGGCTATGGAACGAGAGCATGGGACACATTGGAGAAAAAGGACTTCGATCTATGAAAATAAAAGGCATGGTCGAAGGGTTTCCTAAATGTGGTTTAGAGGTCAACTTTTGTGAACGTTGCATATATGGAAAACAAAGTCAGGGGAGGTTCCCATCTGGAGTGAGAAGGGAAAATGGGATTCTAGAACTGGTGCATAGTGATGTGCTTGGACTGGTTACAGTGCCTTCACTTGGTGGATCCTTATATTATGGCTCCTTCATGGATTATTTTTTCGGGAAGACATGGATATATTTCCTCAGGAAGAAATCAGAGGTTTTTGAGATATTTAAGGAATTTAAATCTCTTGTGGAAAACCAGACAGAGAAAAGGATTTAAATTTTGAGGACTAACAACAGTGGCAAATTGCTTGGAAAAGAATTTGATCAGTTCTATAATAAGTGTGGCATATCATTCCAAAATAACACACCATATACCCCACAAAAAAATGGATTTTCCAAGAGAATGAACATAACGTTGACGAATAAGGAAAGGAGCATGCTCAGTAGTGTTGGGCTCGCACAAGAATTCTGGGTGGAGGAAGTTGACACTGCAAGAAATCTGGTGAATATGTCTCCTTTGTTGATGGTAGTCGACATGAATCCACATGAGGTTTGGTCAGATAAGAAGCCTTCAGTATCACATCGCAAAAGTGTTTGGTTGTCATGCATGTGTGCATGTTCCCAAGGAAAAGAGGAGGAAGCTAGACAAGAAGGTAGTCAAATGTGTTTTCAATGGATATAAAGAAGGAATGAAAGGATATAAGCTATGGGATCCAGCATCAAGGGTAACAGTGTACAATCGAGATGTGGTCTTCAGATAAGTCAAAGGAAAGTTTGATCCTGAGGAAGTTGTTCAGACCGAGAATAATCCTGATACGGTGCGATTTGAACTAAGGAACAAAGAAGATGAGTCAGATGAGTCAACTGAATCTGAGGAAGAGGCGAAACAATAGACTCTGGTGATAATGAGGTCAGAAAGAATAATAAAACCAGTTGAAAGGTATATTTCACCCGACTTTCGTCTTCATTCATGCTAACTTCCATTGACGATGAACCCAAGTCGGTCGGTGAGGCATTCGAATCAACAGAGGGTCAACTCTGGAAGGATTCCATGGTCAAAGAGATGGAATCCTTGCATAAGAATGAGACATGGGATCTATTCAAGTTACCTAATGGAATAAATCTCATTGGTAGCAAGTGGGTATTCAAGAAGAAGATGAATTTCATAGGACAAGTTGAGAAGTTCAAAGCTCGACTAGTAGCGAAAGGTTATTTCCAAGTCGAGGGAGTCGACTTCGGTGATATTTTTTCCCCTGTTGCAAAACTAACTTCCATTAGAGTACTAATGTCTCTGGCTGTAGCATTTGATCTGGAGATAGAACAGATGGATGTGAAGACAACGTTCCTACATGGGGACCTGGAAGAATAAATCTACATGAAACAACCGAAAGGATTTGTAGTAAAGGGAAAGCAAGAGTTGATGTGCAAACTGAAAAGATCCCTTTATGGTCTAAAGTAATCGCCAAGGATGTGGTACTAGAAGTTTGACACATACATCCTTAGTTTTGGATTTGTGAGAAGAAAATTTGATCACTGCATATATTCCAAGAAGAAGGTGGGAATTTCATATGTGTATCTTTGTATGTCGATGACATGTTGTTGATTGGAAACAACATGGATGCAATAAAGGAGGTGAAAAAGCATTTATCCTCCAAATTCAACATGAAGGATCTCGATGCAGCTAAATTCATTCTGTGAATGGAGATTAAGAGAGATCGAGCCGCTAGGAAGATCTGGTTGAATCAGACAAAGTATACTGAAACAGTTCTGAAACGGTTCAACATGCAGGATTGCAAACTAGTGAAGGTGTCAATTCCTATGGGAGCAAGGCTTAATAATGAGTTGTGTCCAAAGAAAAAGGAACAAATAGAGGACATGGTATGTGTTCCCTATGTAAGTTTTGTTGGTAGTCTAATGTATGTGATGGTCTGCACTTGACCAGACATTTCCCATGCAGTGGGAGTGTTGAGAAGGTACATGCGACACTTAGAAAGGAGCACTAGATAGTTTTCAAGAGAATATTCATGTATTTGTGTGGCACGAAGGATTATGTTATATGCTACCAAGGAAGACCTAGAGGTATCAGTGGTAAATTAAATTTACATGGATTTGTTGATGCTGACTGGGTTGGAGATATGGAACAACGGAGGTCAACCTACGGATATGTCATCAAGATGTTTGGTGGAGCAATAAGCTAGATGAGTAAGCGATAGATAGTTGTATCCTTTTCAACTACAGAAGTTGAATACATGGCAGCCACTCATGGAAGAAAAGAAGCGGTATGGCTGCAAAGGTTTTGTTTAGGAATCAGGTTTGAGAAGAAAGCTATGAAGGTAATTTGAGACAGTCAAACTGCAATATTTTTGGCAAAGAACCATGTTTATCATTCGAAGACTAATCGCATTGATGTAAAATAACATTTTTTAAGATATATGGTGGAAAGTAAAGTAACAAGGTGTTATTGGAGAAAGTAGACACATTGAAAAACGTAGCAGACTCATCGACCAAGTCTGTGAGTGTTGTGAATTTCTCTTGGTGCAGAGCAGCAATGGCCATTGTTGCCCTGGGTTTGTGAACCAAATTTTAGGAATCTCATGTTTCGGCAAAGAAGAAAACAAGTGGGAGAATTTTGAGTTGTTATATACTTTGCAGTGAAAGTCTAGTCAAGGTGAATCGACTGATGGTCGAAGGTAGAGGTGGATCAACAACAGTCAAGGTCAAGGTGGATCGATAGAAAGTCGAAGGTCGAGATAGTCGACCGGGTAAAGTCGAAGTCGAATATATCGATGGCAAGTCAACCAACAAGAGGTCGAAGTGCGGGTGTGAAACGACCGACTAGAGACTGAATGAAGTCCGACTGATAGTCGACTGGTAATCTGACTTGGAGTCGACTATAACAGACTCCCAATATTTGCAGGATTTGTAGCCAATGATATGCATGGATCTATAAACATTTTTGGGCACCAATATTTAGGGTTTTTCCTATTGTAAAGCCTATAAAGAGGTGTGTTATAAGGCCATAAAGGCTAATGCAAAATATGGTAATGCATGAGTAAATCGTAGGTTGTTGGTTAAGCCAGATTGGCTACAGGGTTGTTCTTGCATAGGAAAGAGGGTATGATGTCAATTGTGTCTTAGGTGTGGACCAAGGTTAGACATGTAACCTTTTATTCATATTGAATAAGACAACAAGAGAGCATAACGCTCAAAGGTAAAGTTGGTTTTCCTGGTTTAGGGTTTCCAGGGTAAAATCTTTATGTATTGTGTTATTGCTTGTGTCATTTATGTTATTTATTAAATTCTTCTTATCTTCTGATAGGATTAGTGTGGAAGTGTCTCTCATTTCCTGACATTGAGTTGAATGGGGCACCACAACAAGATTTTCTTTCCCATCAAGTCCCAATATTTTTTTGGCAAGATGTTCACATCGAATCCCAAATCCAACATGACATCATCCATCTCATAGCTTATGAGTTTTGTTTTCATTTTGAACTCTCTTCTTGTGGGCTTCTGCTTGCTCACCTAGCACACATCCCTCTTTGGAAATGCAGCAGAATTATTATAGATGTCTCTTCTTCCTCCATATTGTTGACGTCGAGAGACTAGAGAGTCTCCAACATCAACATTTTCAACCTCTCATAGGGCTAGGCGAGAAGAGACGGGAATGTCACCCTAGGCTTAAAGCCCCGGACAAGCAAGTGCATTGAACTTTAGGCCAATTTTCTCTTAATCTATAATCCAAGGATGAATTCCTTTACCTTGTAATTTAACTTTTTAACAAAATTTAATTTTTATGTGATTTTATGATTTTATGCTATTTACAATTCAATTATTTCTATGTGAGGTTTTATACAATTGGAGTAATAAAATTAAATAAAGAACATGTAAAAAAAAGAAAGCAATTGTTTTGTTTTATTTTATCAAAAGTAACTAAAACAAAGTTAACCAAAAGCTAGGGGAAATTAATACAATATGCTAGTCCTAAAGCAATCTTAATAAAAGTTTGTTGAATAACCATTAGTTTGAAGATTATGATATCACATTTTTATTTTTATTTTTTATGTAGAAGTTAGGATGTAATTAAAAAATAATAAAATCAAAATAGTAAAATACACAAAAGTTTATGCACACTAACCAGCTAATAAATAAAAATTTATAAGCATGATTATAAACATGTTTTGTTTGTCATCTAATTTTTTTTATTTCTGAATTCAAAGTATTAAATTAATAAAGACGAGGAAAACTGAGGAATTTAAAGAAAAAAATCAAAGAGATAGTTCTGAGTGAGAAAGAAATGATTTCTCATTTAAAACACTTCCCATACAAATTCATAAATCTTCAAAATCTGCAAGTCTCTGTGTAAACTAGGGCCAGGTATATGGTCCTTAGACCTTCTAGACACAATGTATAATAGAAAGACCAAGCATGAAAAGGAAAAACGAAAGTTGAGCTAGAAGTGGAATAGAGAAATGGTGGTGGATCACAAGGAGGAAACCTGCATACAGAAACCAATTAGCGTTGAATAAAATCGAGCCATAATACAGGAAACTAACAAGTAAACCTTTACCTTATAAAGGCCAGCAAGCTCATCCTCACTTTATCCTTATCGATGCTTCGCAAGACCCCCTGTTGCCAACAATTTTGTCAATCATTGTTAAATATGTAAAAGAAGAATGGAATGAAACAGCCCTCACAACACTCCAAGAATACATCTCTCTGAAATTTTCTGTCAAAGTTCTCTCTCAGAGATTTACTTCTCTAAGTTTTCTCCTTTAGAAAGTTTATGTTCAAAAAAAAACAAAAAAACCCACTCTGATGATTGTCCGTTACTTCTTTTTAAACGGTTGGATGAGTAGTTAGGGTAGTTTTAAAACTAACTGATTGAAGGTACGGGCTCGAACCGCCTAATCTCTTTCTATTTGCAATATTATTTCCCTGATTCGCAGAGCAGTCTTTACATTGAACCTTGTATCGACCTTGGTATTATTTTTATTGACATTTGTCCTCCAGCAAAGCCAACTGTCTCATGCTCCACGTCACCTTTGGAATTGGCTCATCGTTGTCTATTTATTCAATTTTTAGTTTTCTTTATTGACTGGGAGGAATTATGATCGAGAAAATTCAATCAAAATATTTGTGTTGCACCAATGTTTTGGTCACTGTCATTCTTGTCCACGCGATAAGATAATGTATGCTTCTTCTAATTCTAAATGAAATACTTGAAGCTCCATCCACACTTTTGATAATCGTTGTACCTCAATTGTTTATTTGTCTCTATTTAATAGGTTTGGGAGGCCATAAGACTATCCAACAAAGTCCAATTTGAACGCTCTTCCCTAAACTAGTTAGCAATGGGCTTGATATGTGGTCCTTCAAGAAGATGCCCCATAAGCATATTGATTGACTGGGGCGTCTGGAGATATTCATGTGTAACAGGCTTTGTCAAATAAATCTTTTGTTAACTGTAGAACTAGAGTCGTAGGTGGCCCCATCGAAGCTTTTTAAATCTGATATATGCACAAATAAATCATGGGAAAAACGGTATCGTGCTTGAGGTGGTGGCTTGCCCAAGTCTAGTTGTTGGTGATTATATTGGTGGATCAACAAAATTATGCTCTGGAATGGGAAACTTGTTTGTTATGTATTCACAGACAACATCAATGTTTTATTTCAATTGCACGGATATTGGTACTACAGATGCTCCATCAGCAATGGTACCCTAGATAAACTTATGAATTGCCTCATGCTAGTTGATAGATACACTCTCTTGGATGAGATCAATTTTGTTTTGTAAAATAATTATATGCTTAAGACAAATGATTTCCATAGCAGCAAGATGCTCAGAAATTTGAGGTTGAGGACAACTCTCATTACCATCAATCAAAAGAAGCACCATGTCCATGATAGTCGTACCGTTGAGCATAGTAGCCATGAGAATATCATGATCCAGACAATCAACAAATGATACATGTCTTAAAAAATTCATGCGAGTGTTATTAAATCACACAAAGGACTATCTTCCTTACCACTTCCATATGCCTTGTAACACACTGGTCGAGGACAACACTCATCTTCATATTTATATATATTTTCATTAAAATTGATGGTGGAAGCTTGGAGATCTCAAAATGAGAACCTCCTAAGATTCCCCAGACATACTTCAGCATCAAGATGTTCGTTAGAAAAAAGAATGCAAGGTTATTATGTTTCTTCTGCCACCAAATAACAATTCCAGTGGAAGTATAAACACAGCTAGACAACCAAAACTCACACCAAGAGAAATAGCCACCTTCTGCCTCTTGCAAGATCTCGTCGAAATGCTCCAGAACTTCTATAGTTTCAATATTTAGTGAATATTTGTGCATGTTGAAGATTCCCCAAGCTCATCCAAATAAGCGTGTATTTGTCTAAAGGTGAATATGCTTGTGTAGACCTCACACGAAGAATTGTGTCTTCATACCAGAACTCCTTATTAGGTATACTTTGTTAGACAATATAGGTATTCCAACAGAGGACAAACACCTTCAGTGACCACTCACACAACCAGATCAAAGATCAACACACCAATCTTTTGACGTGGTAAAACCCGTATGGGGAAACATCCACGGCCCCATCCAACATGGCCACTTGGAGCAGTTTATTAATGCAAAAGAAAAAGATTACAGAGATCTTTTACAAGAGATTTTCTCACAATAAATCATTGGTAAATGACTCTCCATGCTCTTTAAATAGAGATCATGGACCAATCGGGTGTTAAGCCATAGATCAGTGGTCATTAAGATCGAGGAGAATATGAACCATCGGATCACTCTATGTTAGGAACATATCATGACCATCAAATTTCCTAACTAAAAATGCATACTAATGCATACTAAAGAAACACACTAAGAAACACACTTTTACCTAACAACACATTAGACCAAGTAGATCTTAACTAACTCCTAACTGTCTAAATATCCTAACATCCCCCCTTAAGAACAACTTAGGATAGTATTGAAGGATTTACAATAGTGACACAATAGAAGAATGAAGGAGGAATTAGAGCCTATCCCCCCTTAATGACAACTTCCTGGACTCCTAACATAGATCAAAGTTTGGAAAACTGCACTTCTCTAAGAGACTTTGTGAAAATATATGCAACTAATTGATCATCTATGGGGAAAAAGCGCACTTCAATAACTTGATCATGAATGAGCTTTCTGATGAAGTGCATGTGTAGCTCGATGTTCTTGTTGCATTGATGTTGAACTGGGTCTTTGGCGAGCTTGATGGAACTTTGATTGTCGCACTAAAGGCTAGTCGGATGTTGTTGCTCGAATCCAAACTTTGAAAGGATCTGTCGGAGCCACAAGGCTTCCTGACTTGCATTTATTGTTGCTCGGTACTCTGCTTCTACTGAATAAAGTGCAATAGTTTGTTGTTTCTTACAATCCCAAGTGACAGGTCTTGAACCAAAGCTGAAAACATAACCTGCAGTAGAATTATGATCATCAAGGTCACCAACCCAATCTAATCAGTGAAACAAACCAATAAAGGAGTCCCCCATGAACTGTGATCTATCTCGAACTGAATTGTACCATGGACATAGTGAAGTATCCTTTTAGTTGCTTTCCAATGACTTTCATGGGGTTTTTGCATATATAGAGAAACAAGACCAACAACAAAGGAAAGATCAGGATGGGTATGAGTCAAGTATAAGAGGCTACCAACTAATTGACGGTACAGGGTGGCATCAACTTCAGGAGAAGTACAAGTGGTAGTAAGCTTGACTCCAGACTGGAAGGGAGAAGGGGATAGTTTACAATCATACATGTGAAAGTGACGAAGAAGGTCATAAGCATACTTAGACTGGGAAATAAAAATTCCTTCATAGGTTTGCAAAACTTGGAGGCCAAGGAAATAGTGCAAAAAGCCTAAGTCTGTCATTTCAAAATTCTTCTTAAGGTTGGTTTTCACATGGTTTAAAATTTTTGAGTCACTACAAGTAAGGATAAGGTCATCAACATAAAGGACAAGGATCATGAGATGGCTTCCTACATTCTTGGTATAGACATTAGGATCAGAATGGCATCTAGAGAATCTGGTGTCAATAAGAAATTTGTCCATTTTGGCATACCAAGCTCGAGGATATTGCTTAAGACCATAATGAGATTTCCTACGGAGAAAAACAAGGCTAGAGTCATTTTGGACATAGCCAGGAGATTGTTCCATGTAGATTTCTTCTTGCAAATATCCATGCAAGAAGGCAGATTTAACATCCATCTGATAGACCTCCCATTTATGTGAGGCAGCAAGGGAAAGAACAAGGCAGATGGAATTCATTTTGGCTACAGGGGCAAAGGTTTCCTTATAGTCAATTCCTTCAACTTAGGAAAATCCTTTGGAAAATAACCGAGCCTTTTGTCTTTCAACACTTCCATATGATGCATACTTAGTTATGTAGACCCATTTACATCTGACAAATTTTCTTCCTTTTGGAAGAGGTACAGGATCCCAAGTATCGTTTTCCATTAAAGAATGATACTCTTCATTCATTGGTGTATCCCAAGCTGGATGACCTGAGGCTTCTTCAAATGTCTTTGGATCATGAGTCTCTGAAACTTGAGCCAAAAGAGAAGAGGCTCATTGGAACTATCAACGTGTTCGAAGCTGATATGAAGGATCACCGACAAGACCACCAGTTGCTTCTCGTGTTGAACGGACCCATCTAGGAAGCGGTGGAACTGGTGTTGGTTCAGGTTCAAAGGACTCATATGGAGGAAGGTGAGCATGCGAAGGTGGATTTTCATCATCACTGTCATCATCTGAAGAAGAAACCAGAATAGGAACAAAAGAAGGCACAAATGTCAAAGATGGCTCACAGGCCGAAGAAGGCACAATCGTCAAATTAGACTCGCATGCCAAGAGATTTTCATCAAATTGAACATCTCTTCTAATAATAATTTCATTACAATGTGATTGAAGAATTATATAACCTTTGACATCTTCAGAATAACCAACAAATATACACTTCTCACTTTTAGGATACAATGTTTTCATTTTCTCATCAGGAATCTGAGCCCATGCTATACTGCCAAATACACGGAAGTGACTTACATCTGGTTTAATTTTAGTCCGAGCTTCTTTCGATGTTATATTTTTAAGAGAATTTGTGGGAATGTGATTGACTATGTAATTTTCACAGTTGATTGCTTCCGCCGAATACTTTAGACTTAATCCCTTAGATTGGATCATACAATTAGCCATTTCTTTTAATGTGTGGTTCTTTCTCTCAGCAACACCATTTTGTTGTGGTGTATATGGAACAATGTGTTGTATTTGGATGCCTTGTGTAGTGCAGTAACTTGTAAAATTATTGTTCACATATTCGCCTCCATTATTTGTTCTTAACTTTTGAATTTGATGTCCAAATTGCTTTTCTACAAGGGCCTTGTAGGCCAAAAACTTGTCAAAAAAATCGCTCTTAAGTTTTAAGAAGTAAACCCAAGTATGTCTGGAAAAATCGTCAATGAAAGTTAATAAATACTTGCACCCAGAAAAAGAAGGAGAAGAAAGTGGACCACACAAATCACTATGAACAAGATGCAAAGGGCCCGAGGCGTTCCAAGAGGCACATTTTTCAAAATTTTCCCGATGATGTTTGTCAAGAACACAACCAGAACAAACACTATCTCTGCATGAAACAAGAGGAAGACCGGTCGCCATCTGTTGATTACATAGTTGTTGAAATGAGCAATAGTTTAGATGACCAAACCGCTCATGCCAAAGTTTGCTCAAGTCATGGCTATGAGCAACAAAAACTGATGAAAAAGATGATGATCCAAAGTTGTCAAACTTGGACAACCTAGTAATATCATCAGCAATTCCAGTTGCAAGAACATGATTAGGATCTTTTAGATCCTTGATTACAACTTGGTGAGGTGAAAACTCTACGGTTTTACCTTCACCTGAGTGAGTGATTTGATATACTGATAGACGATTACAAGAAATACTTGGAACACATAATACATCATTGAAATGACCATTATCTACTTGAATTGTTCCAGATCCTACAACACTAAGAGATCTATCATCACCAACAAATATTTTCTTTGTGTTACATTCATTTAGAGAAAAAAAATATGTCTTTATCCTTAGCCATATGATAAGATGCTCCAGAATCAATAAGCCACTCATCAAAAAAAGAAGTAGAAGTTGTATTGAAGGAGAATCCAGAAGCAGAAAGTGCAAGTACATGAGAAGAAGAAGAAGAAGTAGAATCAATATTGATGTTTTGCTTCTTCATCGCTGCTTCTAAAGTTGCCATCTTCTTGAAACATTTGGACTCATCGTGACCATATTTATCACAAAAGTTGCAATGTTTTTCAGTCTTCTTATTTTATATTTTTCTCCTTTGTCACCATTAGGAGCTAAAGTTGTCTAAGTGGGTTTGGGACCCTTATGTTGCTTGTTGTTGTAGTGAGGATGTTGCTTCTTGGGATACTTGGGTTTATCTTTCTGTTGGGAAACTAAGGCTTTGTTGGAGGTACCTACAGTGTTGATCACGCCAAGTTGTGCAATCTTATCTTCCTCTCTAATCAAAGCAGAACAAAAGGAATCAAGAGTGGGTTTTTGATAAGCTTTCCCTAGAGCATATCTCGTGGCATAAAAGGCAAATACAAACACAGAATATACAATTCCTAGCTTAGAAAGAATAAGATAGATGCAACGCTCTTCCTCCATTTTTATCTCACATTCTTCACATAAAATTCTGAGTGTTTTAAACTTAGATAGATAATCTCCAAGGCAAGAAAAATCACTTGGGATTAACGTCGGTACTTGATTTTCTAACTGTTGTGCTCGAATAATATTGAGTTTACCAGACATAGATTCAATATTTTCCCTAGCTTCATCGAGGTCATCAATTTATTTAAGGTGGAACCTTAAATCATGAGAGATGGACATTCTGATTAGTCCATGTGCTTCATCACTCCTATTAGAACATTTGAATTTCTTATCATCATCAGTGGGTGTTTTTTCCTTTCCCAAGGTAATCTGGTACAAGCCTTTACTTCTTAATAAATCTTCCATATGAGATTCCCATTCGAAGTAGTTGGTGATAGTAAGAAAAAGATTACTGGAAGAATCCATATTAAATATATAGATAATATGGATTTAAAACTGAAACTAATGATCTGGTTGGAAAGATATCGAAAAATTATGCGGTTTTAGAAAAAACGGCACTAAAAACGGACTTCGTATGTGAAATTTATGCCCTTTTTAAAAATGACATAACCAGTAACCAAAGGACCACGTGGTGGTGTAAGTTGTTTTATGAAGTGACCCACTTTTATAAAGAGAAGTGGGGATCACTTTTACAATGAAGTTACTTTATAAAAGAAAAGTTGCATGCAAAATAAACAATGGCTGCATGGCAGCTTAGTCCGTGCCAAGCAGATTTGGAAATGGAGATGATCGCTGACACCTTATAATTATTGATGATGATGATTACTGTGAAACATGAACAATATGTTAACTAGGGGCTAGTTTCATAGTCTTAAGAGAAATCAATTTGTAAATATTTTAAATGAAAAAAGATAACACTGATAACTATACTGTTAGAAAAATTTCGGCGGAGGCGGCTGGATGGTAAAGTTGTTCTTGCAACGAAGGTCAGGTATTGTGCTCAAAACCGAGCAAGGACGTGGTCTAGTCACGGAAAGCTTAACTAAGCCAATCCCGCTTACCTTTTAAAAGAAATGTGGTGAAAATGAAAGTGGTCGAAGCATTAAGATGTTAAGCATTGATAACGAGATTCCCCCGCTCTGTGCGCTAGGGTTAGGGTTGCTTCAGCTCTGGTGCACTAGGCCACCCTTGCAGGGGCTCAATGATTCCAAGCGAAGGAGGGTCATGAGGCTCCTCCTACAGTGAAGCGATGGTGCATGGAAACAACGGAGGGGGTTCCAGACGCCCAACATTCGAGTTTCCACAAGATCTTTGTTCACAGCTTCTATTTGAGGGTACATTCAAGGACAAAGATATGGATATTGATTCAGGCAAAACACTAGCATCAACAAGAGAGACACATCTAGGGATACCTAGTAAATGCATTCCCTGGGTGTCGCAAGCCTCGAAATACATCATAAGCACACCCAAGATTGAGGAACATAAGCAATACATGAGAGACCATGCCTTAGTGGGAAAACTTTTAGGGCTTTGGCCCTTTGAACGTGAACTGGTAAAATGGATACACCAATGGTGGAAGCCCAAAGGTCATTATGATCTACAGCTGGGTTCCAAAGGTTACTTCACCATAATCTTGCATAACTTAGAGGACAAAAATCGCATCTTTGATGGAGGGTCGTATTTCTTCAACTCAGCAGGTCTCTTCTTGAGATTTTGGACTGAAAAAATCAGTGTTGAAATGGAGGACTTCACGCATGGCCCAGTGTGGATAAGGATTTATTCCTTTCCGTAGGAGTTATGGTTGGAGGAGGTGTTGGTCGGCATTGGAAACACCATTGGAGTGTATGTTAAATCCTCAGAAGCCCTGAAATAATGAAGATACAGCTCCTACGTGCGCATTTGTGTTTATCTGAACATCGCAAAGCTGCTTCCAGAATATATTTCTTTGGAATATCATGACGAGGACTGGTTGCAAACTATTGACTATGAACACATCCCGTTCAGATGCAGAAAATGTCATGAGCATGGGCACCTCTTCTGGGACTGTCCCCTCAACACAACCAGCAAATATGGAAACCCATAAGAAAACAAAAACAAAGACAGCTTTATCTAGGTGTCAGGCAAGCGCACACAAGAAGGAAGAAAACCAGTATCCCAGGCAGACAAGGAGCCGACCTCAAGCAACCAATTTGAGATTTTGCAACAACATTCAGAGAGCTTGGATGCCTCACAGGTCCTACCTACAGAGAAAAAACTTTAGAATCCAGAGAAAGGGAAAGCGGAGGAAGCCCAATGTCAGACCCAAAACACTCCTCCACCCAGCTCCAACACCACAGCCTTAGAACCCTCAGAAATTGAAGACGGGGATGTAGAAATGGATCTAATAGAGAAAGATCTAGCGAGATTTTACCTGGAGCATCTAGAACACACCTATTGGCACCAGAAACTCTACACCATTCCTTTAGAATAGTTGAGAAAAGTCCATAAGATATTCCTTAACTCCTCAGTAGGGTATACCGCGAGATCCAGTGTGGTTTTGGGAATATAAGGAAACACACAGAAAGAACAACGCAAATCTTAGAAAGATGAAAAGAAAATAGGAAGAAAATCTACCAACAAGCTCATCCAAGAGATAGGGAACTTTATGGTTAATTCAGGTTAGATACATCTCATATCTAACAGCTTTCCCCCCCCTCCCCTCCCCATCCTCATCATGAATATCATCTCTTGGAATATAAGGTGGCTCAACGGTCGTAGTAAGCAAAAGATACTACAGGAAATGATTATAGCAGAGAAACCAGATATAATGATGCTCCAAGAAACAAAATGTGCTACTGAAGAAATGGAAAAGCTTCTCCCTAGCTACTGTAAGTAAGGGAAGGGTATCTACATGGCGACCACGGGTGCAGTAGGGGGTTTGGCACTTCTTTGGAACCCCAGCTCAGTCACCCTGGAAAAAAAATTCAAAACTAAATGGTCCATCTCTGCCGCCTACCGAATCATCGGCTCTAACAAACCCAACTACATAAAAAACGTGTATGGACTAGCTACATCAAGGGATAAACATGCCTTCTTAAGGAATCTGGAGAACCTGGCCACCTTAACTGGGGGGAACAGATGGATTCTGGGAGGGGATTTCAACATGATTCGTAATCTGGATGAGAAGAGAGGAGGAACTCATCGTCTTGAAGTGGAGTCCGGGGAATTTTAGAGCCTAATAGATAACTTAGGCCTTATTGACACAGACACTTCAAATGGCATCTTCACCTGGACAAATCGAAGAACTGGCTCCCATCTGATAGCTTGCAGGATGGACTTCTTTCTTCTCTCTGATTCTCTCATGTTGGAAGGCACGGCTCTGGAAGCGTGCATCCTCGATGTCTATGGGTCAGACCACTAGCCTATACAACTCTAGTTGGACATCTCCACCACTCTAGGGTGAAAGCCCTTCAGGCTGGAACGGTTTTGGCTCAATCACCTGGACTTTCAACAACACGTCCACACCTGGTGGAGGGAGGCGTTAGTTCCACACGGATCCAAGATGTACATATTCCAGCAGAAACTCAAAAATTTCAAGCAAAGGCTCAAGACCTGGAACAAACACACCTTCAACAATATCTTTGAGGCCCAAAAGAAACTAACGGACCAAATGGGCATCATAAAAATCCAAATTCGCGAGCAGGACATATCTGAGGATCTCAAAACACAGGAAGCAGCAGTAAGCCAAAATCTAGAGGAAATAAAGGCCCAAGAAGAGATATTGTGGAGACAAAAGTCACGCATCGAATGGATAAAGGAGGGTGACATAAACACTAAGTTCTTTCAAAGGTCTACCATTCAAAGAAGACATGTCAATCGCATTACTCAGTTACTCACAGAAAATGGGCAAACCATCCACTCCCATGAGGATATGGAAGAGGAGTTGGTCACCTATTATCAAAAACTCTTCACATAACCTGAGGGGTACATATCACAATCCATCGCCCAGGTCATGCAGCACATACCCTCTTTAATCATGGAGGAACAGAATGTAGCCTTGCTACAGCCCATCATGCTCGAGGAAGTATATCAGGCTCTCTAGGACACCCCTAAAGGTAAAGCCCCAAGACCGAATGGCCTCACTGCTGACTTCTTTCATCATTGCTAGAAAATGATCAGAGAAGAGGTATGGGATATCATCAAGGACTCCAGAGTCTCAGGTCAAGTCCTCCCCGCCCTTAACGCTACTTTCCTCACTCTGATTCCCAAAGAAGAGCTAGTAAACCACCCCAAATAGTTCTGACCAATCACTCTATGCAATTTTATTTACAATATCTTAACCAAGGTGATAGCAAGAAGACTCAATCCTATCCTCCCCTTCATCATTTCACCAGAACAATCAAGGTACGTGAAAGGAAGACAAATCTTGGACATCGTCATCCTAGCACATGAAGTGATCCACTCCTTACAGAATACCCGCACTCTAGGTATGTTCTTAAAATTGGATCTTTCTAAAGCTTTTGACAAGTTAAGTTGGGACTATATGTACTCAATGCTCTTAGCCTTTTGTTTTGACCCCTCCTGGGTAGACTGGATCCTGAATCTCACCTCCTCTGCTTTCTTTTCAATCCTCATCAACAGAGTCCCTTCTCACCCTTTCTCTCTCACCAGAGGAATCATGCAAGGAGATCCTATGTCCCCATTCCTTTTCATTATCATGGAAGAAGGTCTCGGTCATTCTATCCAGGCCATTATAGCAAACAAGACGCTAGAAGGACTACCCCTGTACGGCATCAATCCTCTGATATCTCACATCTGATTTGTTGATGATACTTTGATGATGGGATCCCCCACAGTCCTTGAGGCCCACACTATCCTCTCCATTATTCAAACCTTCTGTGAGGCTTTAGGAATGGACATCAACAAGGACAAGTTCCAGATCTTATTTTTCAATACCCTGGTGCTGATCCAAATCCACATCACAGAAATCCTAGGTTTCACTCAAATCTCCCTTCCATCCAAATACCTAGGCATCCCCATCCTTGATAAAGCCCTTAGGAATAGCTCTTGGGAAAGCCTCCTCACCTCCTTCTCGAAAATACTCTCCTCCTGGACCTACCGTTCTCTCGATCTCCCCAGTCGCCTCATCCTTCTTAAGTCGGTGTTGCAAGCCTTTAAAGTCTATAGCTTCTCAGCCCTTGTGGCCCATAACTTTGTCCTTGGTGCTATCAAGACCCTGCAAAGAAACTTTTTATGGAAAGGGCTCAAAACAGGGAAAAAGTTTGCATTGATCAATTGGGAAAATATTTGTAGACCCAAGGCTCAAGGGGGTTTGGGAATAAGAGACCCCTCAATCATGAACAAAGTATTGAGTGCTAAGATCTGGTGGAGATGGCTGAAGAGATGTCAAGACCTCTGGGCCAAGCTTAGGAGGAAAAAATACACTCCTGACATAGCGGAAAGAAACCTCATTAGATGGAATGGAGACACCCCAATCTCTCTAATCTGGACAGCTGCCAAGCAGAATCGACACCTTGTAGTCAATCATGCCTTTTGGGAAATCCAGAATGGTCAAACAGCCTTATTCTGGAATGATTCGTGGAAACAGTTACCTATTCTAGTGCAAGAGGCCTAGGCTGAAACCCTCTACACCCCAACTACCCAAGCAACACTTAAAAAAGTGCCAAACTACTGGAAGGACAATCCCACGGATTCCACTTGGAGATGTTGTAAATCTACAAGAGAGGATCTTCACATCGAAGCGCAAGTGGATCTTCAACCTTGGCACAACCTGATCAACGCACGAAAAAATCCCATCCTGCCAGGAGAGGACATCCTACACTGGGGACACTCCCCACGGGGTACCTTCAACATCCAAGAAGCTTATGCCATCAAGGCCAATTTCAATCTCTTCCCCCTGAGGAAAGTTTGGAACAAAATCTGGTCACTGAAGCACTAGGCAAAAATCAGCACCTTCCTTTGGTTGGTAGCGCATGAAAAAATTCTCACCTGGGACAATCTCACCAAAAGGGGGTTCACAGGGTCGTCCATATGCCCTTTATGTATGGATGAGGTAGAAATAATGAATCATCTCCTAAACATTTTCCCCTTCAACACCCAAGTTTGGGACCAATGCGCGTCTATCATGCGCACTTCATATCGCAAAAGGGATAGCATAAGTACAACCATCGAAAAATGGAGAGAAGTGGCTTTCCAATCACCTATTTTAAACTGCATATGGAGACTACTCCCCAGTTTTATCCTTTGGTATATCTGGAAGGAAAGGAATTTAAGGATCTTCAAGAACACCCAACACAATTGGAAACATTGTCGGACCCAAAGCTGCCACAACGTACTAGAAACAGTTAGCTTGCATCACTGGAGTGAAACGAACCTAACTTGTCCAGATCATGAACAAAGCATCATGAAGTACTGGAAATTAAACCCAAAATAGAGTTCGCCATCTAATCCTTGGAATCACTCCTTCGGGGATAGCCCCTCACGTTGGTCCTCTCCTTTGGATGGTTTTATCAAATTAAATTTTGATGGAGCCTCTAAGGGAAACTCGGGGGCAACAGGCTTTGGAGTGGTCTTCTGAAACCACCAGGGGAATATTCTTCTCAACACCGTGGGCAGCTTAGGCCACACCACAAACAATGTTGTAGAACTATGGGGGCTCACTAGAGGCTTGTAACTAGATATAGAGCATAAATTCAACAAACTTATAGTGAAAGGAGACTCGCAAGTAATACTCAATCTCTTTCAGAAAATCCTGAACGGTACTGATCCAGACCAAATCTCGCCATGCTGG
Source organism: Picea engelmannii (assembly GCA_009831015.1). Taxonomy (NCBI): domain Eukaryota; kingdom Viridiplantae; phylum Streptophyta; class Pinopsida; order Pinales; family Pinaceae; genus Picea; species Picea engelmannii. Next base: position 608,826 of record ML779199.1, read on the forward strand.
TGACTTTCTCATGGACTGAGGACAACCAAAAAGATTATCCGACCTAATCAGGCCTTCATCCCCTCTCATGTGAGAAGAAAGGAGAATCATATCGCTCACGAACTGGCCAATATTGGAACAAACCTGGAGGGATCGGATCTTCTTTGCCAAGCCTCCATCCACCAGACGCACCCAATCCTCCATAGATGAAATGAAAAGGCTCTAGCCATTGACAACTCCCCAGATGGGGTGCTATTGCGGACCAAGTGTCAAGCAGATCGGACAGGAGGCGGCCACCATGGTGCCACCCATGTGACAGGTGCGTCCCACCCCCTCCCGACACCTCCATACATTTAAAATTGTCTTGCGCTAACCAGGGTGCCAGTAATCTCAGTGTGCCTAGCTCTAGCTATCCATCCCATCGATGGCTCAGAGCCATGAACTATACTTTACTTAGCTTATGTGTGTATTCCTCCACCAGTGATTTCGGCATCATGAATTCCACCAGATATGTTTGTAGGGTCATTCAACTTCGGCTAAGTCCTCCTGTGGACTGCACTCCCCCCAGTTGCTCCTATGTTACCTCTTCTTTCTTTATGCGCTTGACTACCTTCATAGCATCTCAGACATGCCGAGACAAAGGGGGAAATCCAAGCACAACTCATCTTGGCAGACCAGTCGACCGATCATGGCTCTCTGGTCCACGCCTGCACCCTCCCATGGCTCTTCACCCTCATCACCTTCAGCCGTCATCCTCTTCGTCGCAGTCTGGCCATAGATTCAGCAGTCTCCCGCCCCTCTACTCACCTTTCGCATGCAAGCTTGAATGGTTTGATATCTCTGGAAACTCTCTGAGCTTCAACCCAGGGCCACTCTCAGATTTGGCCTCCACCTCGCAACCAATTCCTATTGTTCCTCCCAACTCTCATGTGAACACAGCAGCCCATTTTCCCCCAGCTCAACCACACTGTGCCCAAACACAGAGTGAAGGATTTGGAGCCGGCCAGGGACCACAACAAGAGCCTCACTCCTACGCTGACTCAGCATCAGGCTCAAAATTGCAAGAAGGCCTGGCCTGGTTTTTGAATTACGACAGGGCTTGGACGACCTGTGATTCCGGATGGAGATCTTGGATGGGAAGGCAATGTTGTTCCTGCAAATGCTTTCAGCAATGCAGGGAGCATGCCACCCTGCAGATGGAGAAGTAGATGTAACAGGAATTGAGCCATTGATTCTCGCATCAGTTGCATATGGGACTACGAAGGTGGAAGGGACACCGGTCAAGGAGGAAGTAGCACCAGTCATGGACCCAATGACCAACGCCACCTCCATGGACGTGTGGCCACACTACAAGCCTACCACCTGATTTGCACAAGTGTCTCTATTCATGATTAGTGGGGTGTTTAAATTTTATTTTTCCTCGTAGGGTCTATAGTCATATTTTTTATGTTTCAATTATGTTTGTGTTAGACGACAGGTCAATTCGACCTCCCATAGGGGGTTGTAACTTTTGTATTTAGTCATTGTAATGTCTAGGACTGGTAACTCAAGACTCTAGTTTTGACATGTTAAGCTGGCTGAACAGGTTTCCCCTCGGGTCAGTTCAGTTTCTACAGCCTGGAACAAAACATTGATATTGTAAT
>ML779199.1:611183-623399 GCA_009831015.1 Picea engelmannii
TAATATTTATTATATTACATAATAAATATAATCTAAATAATATATTAGATAATAAATATAACATAAATATAATAATAAATAATATATTAGATAATAAATATAATGTAAATATAATAATGCATAATAATAAATACATAGTACAATTTTTTATATTTAGATGTGGTGATTGGTGAAATTCATTGATTATGTAATTAAGTCTATATATTGAAAGACGTGAAGGGAGAAATAACACTTCAATTCTATCAACCAATTAGAAATTTGAAACACAAATATTTTTATTATATCCAAAAATATATATTTGTTTTCCTATGTTAAACATTACATTGCATACACAAATTTATGGTAAAAAGCAAATTAATGTCACATCAAAAGCAAAGTCATTGTTATAGTCCCATGGAAGGGACTAATAACTCTAAAATAAAATATTAAAGCTACTTATAGTGATTCACTTTTATATTTGAAGAGAAATACACTTTACAATTTGAGCATGAATTTTTTTTCAAAAAAAATAACAAAAGAGAGACTTGAACTCAAGACCTCTTACTTAATAAGGCAATTTTTAACCAAATGGTCTAGCAAAACATATTGTATTGTTTAGCAAGAGGATTGGGGTTGTTGTTGTTGTTATGGAAGACGGCCTTGGAGAGCGTGCTAAAAAAACTCTTGACAACAAGGGTTAGATCTCGGTTAGCTTACTCGGAAGATGCACATTTTCCTATCCGTTTCTGATTTTTCGAGATCGCACAGGGAACGGGGCAAAGATCATACGCAAATTTAAAAGAGCATCAACCCAGAAGAAAATAATATAAAACCAAAATAATACTTTGCAAAAAAATTTAAAATGTGTATTCATGCTTTATACCTTCAGATCTGACTAAAATGGTCGTATCTTGGGCAAACGGAAACCTTTTCGATTGAGACGAAAAATGTTCCTAACTTAAACGAGTGATTCGGACACAATAGAATAGTCCTCTTAGCCCATAAATGTAGAGAAATGACATAAAATGGAGATGAGGAAACTCGGCTTCATGATCTCGATCTACAGCATGAGTGGGTCTTCAAATAGGATCTGATACCATGTTCGACAACATAGGTATTCCAAAAGAGGATGAACGCCTTTAGTAACCACTCACACAACCAGATCAAATATAAACACACCAATGTTTTGACGTGGTAAAACCCCTACGGGGAAACATCCATGGCCCCAGCCAATGCGACCACTTGGAGCAGGTTATTAATGCAAAATAAAAAGATTACAGGGAGATTTTACAAGAAAGTTTCTCACAATCGATCATCGGAAAATGAACCTTCGTGTTCTTTAAATAGATATCATGGACCAATTGGGTGTTAATCCATGGATCAATGGTCGTTAATATCGAGGAGAATATGAACCATCAGATCACTCTATGTCGGGAACATATCGTGAGCGTCGGATTTCCTAACTACAAATTCATACTAAAGAAACACACTAAGAAACACATTAGACCAAGTAGATCTTAAATAACTCCTAAGTGTCTAAATATCCTAACATACTTGAATGAGCACACATAGTGGGCACTGGTTCACCGGTATTAGAGTCTATATAGGAATCATAAGGAGGGAATTCAATGGGACCATTTATTCTTTCATCCCCTCGACGCCATCTTGCAGATACAACCAATCTATTCTTCTTCCTTACAGGGTAATTGGTCAATCGTACAAACAATTGCGTTGGGTCTTTTAAAGGCAATGAATATATAATATTGTTCTGAAGATTTCCTGGAAGCTTTTGCCTTGAGAATTGTAGGCCTAATGAATGGTGCACTTGTGCATTATGATGTAGAACACCATCTGCATTGATTGACCACACTGCTAAAGAAGTAACCATAAGAGCCACAATTCGAGATTAAGAACCCGTGTCAGCCTCTCAAATCCCCAATAGAATAATATTATATATATTTCTCCAAGTCATCATTTAAATGAATTTTTAGTATAACTTCAATATTTTGGAAGGACATGGGATTAAGAGAGAATGTGGATATGTTCATGAAACAATATTTAAATCATAACCAAACGGAAACTTTATATTATCCTTATGGTGTAGTTAAATATTGGAGGAATATGAGTATATCTTTCTTGAAAAGAGAATCATGAGAACATAAAGAATTAATATGAAGGGTTTGTCACTTGAATTTAGATAATTGGTCCAGTAATAAAGGTATATGAGAAATGGGAAATGAGAGCTAAATTTGTGATAGTTCCATAACTTCAAATAACTTTAACCAAACATCATATCATCTTCGTAGAATGATAGTAATAAACCTATGTCTATCTGAGATCATGTAACATGTGTGACTTTAAAAGTAACCAACGACCATCATTGTTGATAGCCGTTACCATATACCCATGGTAATTTCTAAAATATTCTAACATCATTTTTGAAATATGTAATATCAGTCCAGCGAAGCTGTGCATCACTTGCGCAGTAAAAGTGAAATGAAGGGGAGCCTGGAATTGCTTTGTCGGCTAAGTATTGTTGACCGAAATCGTCGTCAAAAATTTACAACCAATAAATGTGCCTTGCTTACAATGGTGTGAAAGATTCAACCAATAACTTACGATCCTTGATTCTTTGCAGGAAAGGGGAAGGGAAGGGAAACGACAGGACTGAGGGTGACTTGATGTGGAACAAGAAGAGGCCAATAGGGTTGGGTGGACTAGGTTATACAACAGGGGGAGACACAATGGAGGTCAAGGGATTCATGGAATAACTCATGGAAAGTGGTAAGTATGAGTGGGTTTGGTCCTGTTGTATAACCTGAAGGGATGACTCTTTAGATCTTGACAAAATGATTATAATGCTAGAAAACTGGCGTAGATGTGCATTGAGGGAAAGACCCAAGTTTAGCATTGAGCATCCACAATGTGTATGTTGGAGGCATCTCAAAATGAAGGGCACGGAGAAAGGTAAAGAAGGAAGTTGGGAATGGGACTGAATAATGTGTCGAGCGAGGATATCTTTCATAGCAAGCGAATGGTAGACAAGCAAGAAATTATGACAAAGGAAGGCAACTTAGTTCACCTGCAAGTTTGTTGTCCACCAAAACACATTTGGTCAATCACTTAAAAATATACAAATAGCCTACCTTTTAATATCACCAATCATTTCCCCATCACTTATGACAATCAAAAAGGGAAAAAAAGAAAAATAAAGCGAAAGAATTAAAAGCGAGAAAATAAACTGAGTAAATGTGAATCAACCCAAAACTAATCTAGCACTTCCCGAAAATTTGTATCATTATTATTATTATTTTATTTTATTTATGTACAGAGGAAAAGAAACCATTATCTTGGACTCGGGTAAGATGAAATTTAGTGTAAAGGAATGTGTCACCTGCTTTGCACGTGGGTCTTATGAGTTTGACAAATTTGTGCGTGGAGGGACTGCCAAAATTCCAACCAACAAATGTGTACGGTGTGGAGATATGATTAATCAATACCCAAAAGAAACGACCACCAACCTCCAAGACATGCCAACCAATAGATGCTTTGCCAGTAATGATGAAAGTATCGACTAAATTAGATTTAGGGTTTAGGGTTTGTACCTTCGATGGACATGAATTCATCAAATAAGTTATTATCATCTCTGGGGACCTTTCTATCAGAAACAGGGTCATCATGATGCAAAGAAGATTCATAACATGGATTAAAAAACATATGAATGTCCCTACAATAGTCACTATCATCGAAGAAATTGCACCTAGGAGGGACATGCTTAATGTTGTCAAGTTCTTTAACCACTTTTGATTGAAACAAAGGATTAGCGAAAATTTTATACAAATTAAAATCTTGATTGAACTCATAGATATCTTCAAAAGAGGACTCCTCGGCTGCATCTTTAAAGTCATGATGGTCTACATCATTTGACCACTCATTATAATTATCATCGAATACAAATATGTCATAAATTGGTTTGACATAGTTAGAATTGATTTCTTCATTTGCATAATCAAAATTTTCATCGTATGCGTGCGGATAAGAGGCTTGAGATGAAAAATGATTTTAGGGTTGAATTTCTTCATGAGGTTTAAGAAGGGTGTGAGAGGTGGATTGGTCATTAGGCATCATGATGTAATCATGATCCTCTTCACATCCACGCTCTTGACCACAAGAAGTGAATTCATCATAAATAGGCCCTAAGAGAGAGGGCTCCCGAGAGATAATCCCAGCATGATTTGAAGATTGAGACTTGAGAAAGAACATGTGATCTTGTAAGATCTTAATGACGGGATTAAATAAGACAACTCATGGTGTGAATCATAAATGCCAAAGGAGTAACATGTTCTACGGAATTTCTCTTCAGATTCGAGGCAAGTGGATAGGGATAGCTCTAGTTTTTTAACATTATTTTCTTCTAACCACCATCAGTAAAGAGGAGGTAGAAGTTCAAAGTAATGTAATAGGGCAGCCAAGTTGGTAGGGTGAATAGTAGTAGGAATTAAATTGTATAACTTGATAAAATGAAGATTAAACGTAAGAATGCTCTCATTATCCTTCATACTTAACTTATTAAATCTCTTAAGATACTTGTAAGGATTATCCAAATGCCCAAAGGTAGAAGTAAACCAGTAAGACAATTCAAACCAGGTAGAAATGCATCCATCAGGAAGGCTGGCAAATGAGGAGGTAGCATCGCCTTGAATGGAATTCATAAATAGCAGCATACAACTATCATTATTATTTACTCTGAGAATGGTGCAATCATTCGAAAACGCACGAAGATGTTCAATCATCGTAACAATTCCATCTCCATGGAAGAGAGGCAAATGATTCTTGAATTTGTGAGGTAAAGGATTAATCGGGTGAGCGAAGTTCAAGGGAATGGGCATGAACCAAGGGGAGTTATTTATTTATTCTTCAAACTTGAACAGACCATACTTGCGAATGACTTTCCCAGGGTTAGTAGCTAAAACCACAGGTTTACAACCACCAAACAGGCTTCCAATCAGTTGAGACATTGAGGTCTAGGAAAGATAAAATTAAAATTGAAAGAATTAAAACAAAACTAAGAAAGAACCATTGAACGATTCTTCCCCAGTATGGTCGCCAAAAATATGTTAACGTCGAGGGACTAGAGAGTCTCCAACATCAACATTTTCAACCTCTCGCGGGTCTAGGCGAGAAGAGACGGGAATGTCACCCTAGGCTTAAAGCCCCAGACAAGCAAAAGCATTGAACTTTAGGCCAATTTTCTCTTAATCTATAGTCCAAGCATGGATTCATTTACCTTGTAATTTAACTTTTTAACAATATTTAATTTTTATGTGATTTTATGATTTTATGTTATTTACAATTCAATTATTTCTATGTGAGGTTTTATACAATTAGAGTAATAAAATTAAATAAAGAACATGTTAAAAAAGAAAGCAATTGTTTTGTTTTATTTTAGTAAAAGTAACTAAAACAAAGTTAACCAAAAGCTAGGGGAAATTAATACAATATGCTAGTCCTAAAGTAATCTTAATAAAATTTTATTGAATAACCATTAGTTTGAAGACTATGATATCACATTTTTATTATTTTTTTATTTAGAAGTTAGGATGTGATTAACAAATAATAAAATCAAAATAGTAAAATAGTAAAATACACAAAAGTTTATGCACACTAACCAACTAATAAATAAATAATTATAAGCATGATTATAAACATGTTTTGTTTGTCATCTAATTTTTTTTATTTCTGAATTCAAAGTGTTAAATTAATAAAGACGAGGAAAACTAAGGAATTTAAAGAAAAAAATCAAAGAGATAGTTCCGAGTGAGAAAGAAATGATTTCTCATTAAAAAAGACTTCCCATACAAATTCATAAACCTTCAAAATCTACAAGTCTTTGCGTAGACTAGGGCCAGGTATATGGTCCTTATCCCTTCTAGACACAATGTACAATAGAAAGACCAAGCATGAAAAGGAAAAAAGAAAGTTGAGCCAGAAGTGGAATAGAGCAATGGTGGCAGATCACAAGGAGGAAATATGCATATAGAAACTGATTAGCGTTGAATAAAATCGAGCCACAATACAACAAACCAAGTAAACCTTTACCTTATGAAGGCCAGCAAGGTCATCCTCGATTATTCTTATCGTTGCTTCGCAAGACCCCCTGTTGTCAACGATTTCATCAATATATGTTGAAGATGTAAAAGAAGAATGGAATGAAACAATCCTCACAGCACTCCAAGCATACATCTCTCTGAAAATTTCTGCCAAAGTTCTCTCTTAGAAATTTACTTCTCTAATTTTTCTCCTTCAGAAAGTTTTTGTTCAGAAAAAAAAACCACCCTGATGGTTGTGCGTTGCTTCTTTTTAAAAGGTTGGATGAGTAGTTAGGGTAGTTTTAAAACTAACAGATTGAAGGTATGTGCTCGAACCGCCTGAGCTCTTTCCGTTTGCAATATTACTTCCCTGATTCGCAGAGCAGTCTTTACATTGAATCATGTATCGACCTTGGTATTCTTTTTATTCAAATCTGTCCTCCAGCAGAGCTAACTGTCTCATGCTCCATGTCGCCTTTGGAATTGGCTCGTCATTGACTATTTATTCAATTTTTAGTTTCCTGTATTGACTGGGAGGAATTATGATCGAGAAAATTCAATCAAAATATTTGTGTTGCACCAATGTTTTGGTCACTTCCATTCTTGTCCACGCGATAAGATAATGTCTTCTTATTCTAATGCTGAATGAAATACTTGAAGCTCATCCGCATTATTAATGATCGTTGTACCTCATTTGTTTATTTTGATTTGTTTAATCAATTTGAGAGGCCATAAGACTATCCAACAAAGTCCAATCATTTGAACGACCTTCCCTTCGTTAATAGTGGGATTGATCTGTGGTCCTTCAGGAAGATGCCCCATAAGCATATTGATTGACTGGGGCATCTGGAGATATTCATGTGTAACAGGATTTGTGAAATAAATCTTTTGATAATTGTAGAACTAGGGTTGCAGGTGGCCCCATCGAAGCTTTTTAAATATGATATCTGCACAAATAAATCATGGGAAAAATTGTATCGCGCTTGAGGTGGTGGCTTGCCCGGGTATAGTTATTGGTGATTATATTGGTGGATCAACAAAATTACACTCTGGAATGGGAAACTTGTTTGTTTTGTATTCACGGACAGCATCAATGTTGTATTTCAATTGCGCAGATATTAGTACTACAGGTGTTCCATCAGCAATGGTACCCTGGATAAACTTTTGAATTACCTCATGTTGGTTGATAGCTACACTCTCCTGGATAAGATCAATTTTGTTTTGTAAAACTTTTATATATTTAAGATGAATGATTTACATAGCAACAAGATGCTCAAAAGTTTGAGGTTGAGGACAGCTCTTACTTTCATCTATCAAAAGAAGCGCACGGTCCATGATAGTCGCACCATTGAGCATAGTAGCCATGAGAATATCATGACTTGGACAATCAACAAATGATACTTGTCTTAAAAAATTCATGTGAGTGTTCTTAAATCACACATAGGACTGTCTTCCTTACCACTTCCATATGCCTTGTAACACACTGGTCGAGGACAGCGATCATCTTCATATTTATATATATTTTCATTAAAATTGCTAGTGGCAACTTGGAGCTCTTGAAATCAGAACCTCCTCATATTCCCAAGACATACTTCAGCATCAAGTTCTTCATTAGCAGAAAGAATGAAAGGTTATTATGTTTCTTTCGCCACCAAAGAACGAGTTCAGTGGAAGTATAAACACAGCTAGATAACCAAAACTCGCACCAAGAGAAATAGCCACCTTCTGCCTCTTGCAAGAACTCGTCGAAATGTTCCATACCTTCTATAGTTTCAATCTTTAGTGACTATCTATGTCTGTTGAAGATTACCCAAGCTCATCTAGATAAGCACGGATTTGTCTAAAGGTGAAGATGCTTGTGCAAACCTCACACAAAGAATTGTGTCTTCAGACCATAACTCATTATTAGGTATACTTGAACGAGCACTAATAGTAGGCATTGTTTCACCAGTATTAAAGTCTATATAGGAATCATAACGAGGAAATTCAATGGTACCATTTATTCTTTCATCCCCTCAGCGCCATCCTGCAGATACAACTAATTTGTTCTTCTTCCTTATAGGGTAATTGGTCAATCGTACAAACAATTGTGTTTGGTCTTTTAAAGGAAATGGATATATAATATTGTTCTGAAGATTTCCTGGAAGCTTTTTCCTTGAGAATTGTAGGCCTAATGAATGGTTCCCATGTGCATTATGATGCAGAACATGTAACATCCTCGTTCTAACCCTTATGAACTATAATGTATTATGTAAATATGACTTAGGCTGGTGAGTCAGTAAAGTCGAAAAGGGGCCAAAGTGCCTAGGAAATGTAACACTTCCTATACATTAATAAAATACACCGTTGGCTGCAAGACTGACAAGGACAAAAGAGATAGGGGGCTATGATTCCATGAGAGAGGGGGGCTTGAGGGGCTAAGCCTTTTTATTATTATTTTATTTACCCATAATTGATTTTATGGAGAAAAGGGGTTACATGAGCTTCTTGGGGGAGGTCATGTGGTTCTTGATTTCCAAGTAATTATATAAACCCATCTTTGGTTTGGGTGGGGGTTCACTTGTTCTTATTCATTCATTGCTACACCTTTCCTACTCTTCATTTTTGGGAGCCTCACTCTTGTTGCATTCGTATTCTCTGGGTCTGAGCATGGATATGAATGGCGGCATGAGGGTGGCTTGGGGTGAATTTAGGGGATCGTTCTTCCCCTGGTTCATCTTCTTCCTCTTGTCCCCTTGTTATTCTTCCTCTTCACTCACCACTGCTAGTTCGTGTGCTCTTGGGTTGAACATGGAAACAAATGGTAGGAAGAGGAGAGCCATCGTTGAATGGTTGTAATGATTTACTGATCATTCTAGGAGGGAATGGATGCATGTGTGCATGAACTTGATGGAATTTCGGATGGAATTGTCCACAGTTGAGAGTCCTTGGAGTTTCCAGTAGGGATATTTCCTTACCAGTAGCACTGGAACCCTCGAGAGAAATGGAACAGCTTCAAGGATTACATGGCAGAGAAAGGTGTTCATTTCTTGGGGTTGTGCAGGTTGAGGGGGAAAGAGAGATGGAAATTAGGATTGTTGTGAGGTTGGGAAACCTGAGAGCTACTTAGCCAACCGTTGTTTGTTTAGGCTTAGCCTAGGACCCATCCTTATGGATTCATAGCCCTGGATCGGGGGTGACCTATTGTTGAGAGTAAATGAACAATAGTGTCTATGGTTGGGAGGAATGTCCTTGGTCTGCATCCAGTTGGTGAACATTGACTTGTAAAGATAAGTGCTCTCTGTGTTTTTTGTGTAATGTTTATTTCCGCTGTGTATTTAACTATCTCTGAGATATGTATTATAATGTACCTATCTGCTGGTTTTTTTTGTGCATGGCACATTGTTTATCTCTTTTATGTTGTGGCATGGATCTTGTCTTATGCATGTGGTGTGCATGCTTCTAACATTGTTGATAAGTCCTTTGTTTTCGAGATAAGATCAAAGAACTGAGTCTTGGGACTGCAGTGTGCCTAGCCTGCGGGTGGTTGGGTGTGTTGCAACCTGTTTTAGTGGCATAGCCCATCCTGTGGGTGGTCGGGTATGTTACATATTGGTATCAGAGCTTCTAGTTGAAAAATTAGGCCACTATGGGTCGAGTCTATTGGTCAGAGTCTCATGGTTGAGATCGAATTTTGACCTTGAAGTTGAAAATCTCAGGAGAGATGGCGTGCAGAATCTACGCAGGAGCTAGAACGTCAGAGATCTTTTGTAAGGGATCGAAGGATTGTGACCGTCCCTTTTTTAATTCGGGAGCGATCACCACTGTGGGATCATGAGAGATCTGGGATCGTTGGATCGAAGGGCAGGTGAAAAAGGGTCATCTGATGAAAGTGAAGCAAAAGGTTGAGCAAGTTTGAGTCTCAGTCATCATATCTGTGCGCGAACGAATGTGAGCCGTAGATCTCGTGGTAGTTCGAAGGATCGCCACTCTGGGAGAAATTGAAGGCAGAGAGTTTGAAACTCCTAAAGCCCGAAGAGCTGAAGTGATTCACATTTATTGATCTGTGAGAAACACGCATCGACGGATCGTTGACTTCGGGTGAAAGCACTCCGAGAGAAAGTGAAGGCGAAGAGTTTGAAACTCCCGAAGCTCGAAGAGCCGAAGCAATTCATAGTCATCGATCTGCGGGAGGACACACATCAAAAAATTGTGAACTCCAGGTGAAAGCGTTCCGGGAGGAAGCAAGTGGGGGAAGTGGAGACATCTGAAGGCCGAAGTCCCGAAGTGGACTAGAGTCATTGATTTGAGGTGGACGCATGGCACTTGATCCAGAACTTTGGGTACGGAGTACTCCGGGGTAAAGTGGAGGTTGAAAGTGTCGAACTCCCAAAGAACGGAGTCCTGAAGTGGATCTCTATCATTGATCATGAATGACAATGAGGACCATTTATATGGTTCTAGTTGAAGGTTCTGAAGTTGCGAAGTGCCCAGGAGGGTAAGCCCTGGGTCACAGCCCAAGGTCACAGACGAGGAAGGAGATAACGCCTGTCAGTGTGAGATTGGAAAAGGGTGCTAAGGAAGCAGGACCCGCGATTAGTCGTTGATCTGTGAACGGAAGATTGACGATGGAGGACCATTGCGGGGAAAAGAGGAAACATTACTAGGCGTTCTAGTTCAGATCCCACTATTTTCCAATGTCATTGATCTCGTCAGGACAAGGGACCAATGACCATTATTTAAAGGATATTTGGGTGAGCACTTTTCAGATTGCAAGGACAAATCTCTCCGATAAAGAGAGAGAACGTTGTCAGCCCGCAATTACTATTGACCATCCGATCCATAAACTGGAAAGGATAGGATAAGCAAAGATGAAGGTTGAAGCCCTGAAGTCCTGAAGTAAATGAGGACCATCGGATCTGGACACTACATGATGGTCGTTGGATCAGAATAGTGGTCAACTTCGACGCTAACCACTTCGGAGAAAAAGGATTCAGAACATATGAATTCACCCGAAGGCCGAAGTTCCGAAGTCACTCTCAGTCGTCGATCTGAGACACATTTCAGGATTTAGGATAACTTGTAGATCTAGGAGAAGAACATGTACCACATGAAGAGATCCACGTAAGCAAGGACATGTGGTGCAATCAAATGATGACAAGTGTCAAAGTGCAGTTGGCATTTAAGGTACGCGTAAGTTACAAATATAAGTGACATGTGGCAGCCACTTAGTCAATGCCACATCAACAAGTGATGTCAGCAAGTTACGTCACTCCGAGAGTTTTGTAGTTCAGGATTTTCACCACCAGCAAATACCCGAAGTCTCGAATTTTCGAAATGAACGAGAACCATTCATTTCATGAATAAATTCCAATCATCCAATCTACTTTGGCGAAAGGAACTCTGGAAGATTGAAGGAATGTGAAGGAGAAATCACCTGAAGCGTCGAAGGCTGAATTCAACATTAACCATTGATCTACTTCAAGAGATTCCCCAACTGATGATCAAGTATAGTGGAAGGATAGCGTAAGTGGAGGTGTTAGCCCACAAAAATCGGTCACCACCGCTTTATGATTCATTCGGTAGGTAATCACTTCGGAGGAATTTCTACTCCAGAATTCAGGAGCACGAATATCCGAAGTTCTGAAGTAAATGAGAATCGTCCAACTCATCATTACATTAAAACATGACCGTTGATTTTGATAAGTGATCAAGCACTTCTTAGCTTAGTGACTAGTCACTACCTGCGGTCATATGGAATAAAGAAACAAAGGGAAAAGAAGAGGCAACGATCAAATCAATAAGCTCGTGGTTTTGTACATATGGTCATATGTAAATTTTGAAGGAAGCGCCTCATAAAGATTTAATTTGACAGAGAGTTAACACTAGAATAATACAGAGAATTGATAAAAGATCAAAATATGATATGTTTGTGAAATGAGAACACAGCAGAAGCATGAGTATGATATAATGAGTCGATCCATGTATGTGATCAACTCATGAAGACAAAAGAACCGACACACAGTCATGACTAAAAGAGAGTTAATTCATGAGCATTATGAATAAAGGATAAAAAGGAAAAATGATATTATTTAAAGATTAATATTATCATTTAAATGAAAAGGTACCTGTAAATTTAATTGACAAATTTTGTATGATATGTATAGTT
>ML779199.1:629672-677546 GCA_009831015.1 Picea engelmannii
TTTCTTCATGAGGTTTAAGAAGGGTGTGAGAGGTGGATTGGTCATTAGGCATCATGATGTAATCATGATCCTCTTCACATCCACGCTCTTGACCACAAGAAGTGAATTCATCATAAATAGGCCCTAAGAGAGAGGGCTCCCGAGAGATAATCCCAGCATGATTTGAAGATTGAGACTTGAGAAAGAACATGTGATCTTGTAAGATCTTAATGACGGGATTAAATAAGACAACTCATGGTGTGAATCATAAATGCCAAAGGAGTAACATGTTCTACGGAATTTCTCTTCAGATTCGAGGCAAGTGGATAGGGATAGCTCTAGTTTTTTAACATTATTTTCTTCTAACCACCATCAGTAAAGAGGAGGTAGAAGTTCAAAGTAATGTAATAGGGCAGCCAAGTTGGTAGGGTGAATAGTAGTAGGAATTAAATTGTATAACTTGATAAAATGAAGATTAAACGTAAGAATGCTCTCATTATCCTTCATACTTAACTTATTAAATCTCTTAAGATACTTGTAAGGATTATCCAAATGCCCAAAGGTAGAAGTAAACCAGTAAGACAATTCAAACCAGGTAGAAATGCATCCATCAGGAAGGCTGGCAAATGAGGAGGTAGCATCGCCTTGAATGGAATTCATAAATAGCAGCATACAACTATCATTATTATTTACTCTGAGAATGGTGCAATCATTCGAAAACGCACGAAGATGTTCAATCATCGTAACAATTCCATCTCCATGGAAGAGAGGCAAATGATTCTTGAATTTGTGAGGTAAAGGATTAATCGGGTGAGCGAAGTTCAAGGGAATGGGCATGAACCAAGGGGAGTTATTTATTTATTCTTCAAACTTGAACAGACCATACTTGCGAATGACTTTCCCAGGGTTAGTAGCTAAAACCACAGGTTTACAACCACCAAACAGGCTTCCAATCAGTTGAGACATTGAGGTCTAGGAAAGATAAAATTAAAATTGAAAGAATTAAAACAAAACTAAGAAAGAACCATTGAACGATTCTTCCCCAGTATGGTCGCCAAAAATATGTTAACGTCGAGGGACTAGAGAGTCTCCAACATCAACATTTTCAACCTCTCGCGGGTCTAGGCGAGAAGAGACGGGAATGTCACCCTAGGCTTAAAGCCCCAGACAAGCAAAAGCATTGAACTTTAGGCCAATTTTCTCTTAATCTATAGTCCAAGCATGGATTCATTTACCTTGTAATTTAACTTTTTAACAATATTTAATTTTTATGTGATTTTATGATTTTATGTTATTTACAATTCAATTATTTCTATGTGAGGTTTTATACAATTAGAGTAATAAAATTAAATAAAGAACATGTTAAAAAAGAAAGCAATTGTTTTGTTTTATTTTAGTAAAAGTAACTAAAACAAAGTTAACCAAAAGCTAGGGGAAATTAATACAATATGCTAGTCCTAAAGTAATCTTAATAAAATTTTATTGAATAACCATTAGTTTGAAGACTATGATATCACATTTTTATTATTTTTTTATTTAGAAGTTAGGATGTGATTAACAAATAATAAAATCAAAATAGTAAAATAGTAAAATACACAAAAGTTTATGCACACTAACCAACTAATAAATAAATAATTATAAGCATGATTATAAACATGTTTTGTTTGTCATCTAATTTTTTTTATTTCTGAATTCAAAGTGTTAAATTAATAAAGACGAGGAAAACTAAGGAATTTAAAGAAAAAAATCAAAGAGATAGTTCCGAGTGAGAAAGAAATGATTTCTCATTAAAAAAGACTTCCCATACAAATTCATAAACCTTCAAAATCTACAAGTCTTTGCGTAGACTAGGGCCAGGTATATGGTCCTTATCCCTTCTAGACACAATGTACAATAGAAAGACCAAGCATGAAAAGGAAAAAAGAAAGTTGAGCCAGAAGTGGAATAGAGCAATGGTGGCAGATCACAAGGAGGAAATATGCATATAGAAACTGATTAGCGTTGAATAAAATCGAGCCACAATACAACAAACCAAGTAAACCTTTACCTTATGAAGGCCAGCAAGGTCATCCTCGATTATTCTTATCGTTGCTTCGCAAGACCCCCTGTTGTCAACGATTTCATCAATATATGTTGAAGATGTAAAAGAAGAATGGAATGAAACAATCCTCACAGCACTCCAAGCATACATCTCTCTGAAAATTTCTGCCAAAGTTCTCTCTTAGAAATTTACTTCTCTAATTTTTCTCCTTCAGAAAGTTTTTGTTCAGAAAAAAAAACCACCCTGATGGTTGTGCGTTGCTTCTTTTTAAAAGGTTGGATGAGTAGTTAGGGTAGTTTTAAAACTAACAGATTGAAGGTATGTGCTCGAACCGCCTGAGCTCTTTCCGTTTGCAATATTACTTCCCTGATTCGCAGAGCAGTCTTTACATTGAATCATGTATCGACCTTGGTATTCTTTTTATTCAAATCTGTCCTCCAGCAGAGCTAACTGTCTCATGCTCCATGTCGCCTTTGGAATTGGCTCGTCATTGACTATTTATTCAATTTTTAGTTTCCTGTATTGACTGGGAGGAATTATGATCGAGAAAATTCAATCAAAATATTTGTGTTGCACCAATGTTTTGGTCACTTCCATTCTTGTCCACGCGATAAGATAATGTCTTCTTATTCTAATGCTGAATGAAATACTTGAAGCTCATCCGCATTATTAATGATCGTTGTACCTCATTTGTTTATTTTGATTTGTTTAATCAATTTGAGAGGCCATAAGACTATCCAACAAAGTCCAATCATTTGAACGACCTTCCCTTCGTTAATAGTGGGATTGATCTGTGGTCCTTCAGGAAGATGCCCCATAAGCATATTGATTGACTGGGGCATCTGGAGATATTCATGTGTAACAGGATTTGTGAAATAAATCTTTTGATAATTGTAGAACTAGGGTTGCAGGTGGCCCCATCGAAGCTTTTTAAATATGATATCTGCACAAATAAATCATGGGAAAAATTGTATCGCGCTTGAGGTGGTGGCTTGCCCGGGTATAGTTATTGGTGATTATATTGGTGGATCAACAAAATTACACTCTGGAATGGGAAACTTGTTTGTTTTGTATTCACGGACAGCATCAATGTTGTATTTCAATTGCGCAGATATTAGTACTACAGGTGTTCCATCAGCAATGGTACCCTGGATAAACTTTTGAATTACCTCATGTTGGTTGATAGCTACACTCTCCTGGATAAGATCAATTTTGTTTTGTAAAACTTTTATATATTTAAGATGAATGATTTACATAGCAACAAGATGCTCAAAAGTTTGAGGTTGAGGACAGCTCTTACTTTCATCTATCAAAAGAAGCGCACGGTCCATGATAGTCGCACCATTGAGCATAGTAGCCATGAGAATATCATGACTTGGACAATCAACAAATGATACTTGTCTTAAAAAATTCATGTGAGTGTTCTTAAATCACACATAGGACTGTCTTCCTTACCACTTCCATATGCCTTGTAACACACTGGTCGAGGACAGCGATCATCTTCATATTTATATATATTTTCATTAAAATTGCTAGTGGCAACTTGGAGCTCTTGAAATCAGAACCTCCTCATATTCCCAAGACATACTTCAGCATCAAGTTCTTCATTAGCAGAAAGAATGAAAGGTTATTATGTTTCTTTCGCCACCAAAGAACGAGTTCAGTGGAAGTATAAACACAGCTAGATAACCAAAACTCGCACCAAGAGAAATAGCCACCTTCTGCCTCTTGCAAGAACTCGTCGAAATGTTCCATACCTTCTATAGTTTCAATCTTTAGTGACTATCTATGTCTGTTGAAGATTACCCAAGCTCATCTAGATAAGCACGGATTTGTCTAAAGGTGAAGATGCTTGTGCAAACCTCACACAAAGAATTGTGTCTTCAGACCATAACTCATTATTAGGTATACTTGAACGAGCACTAATAGTAGGCATTGTTTCACCAGTATTAAAGTCTATATAGGAATCATAACGAGGAAATTCAATGGTACCATTTATTCTTTCATCCCCTCAGCGCCATCCTGCAGATACAACTAATTTGTTCTTCTTCCTTATAGGGTAATTGGTCAATCGTACAAACAATTGTGTTTGGTCTTTTAAAGGAAATGGATATATAATATTGTTCTGAAGATTTCCTGGAAGCTTTTTCCTTGAGAATTGTAGGCCTAATGAATGGTTCCCATGTGCATTATGATGCAGAACATGTAACATCCTCGTTCTAACCCTTATGAACTATAATGTATTATGTAAATATGACTTAGGCTGGTGAGTCAGTAAAGTCGAAAAGGGGCCAAAGTGCCTAGGAAATGTAACACTTCCTATACATTAATAAAATACACCGTTGGCTGCAAGACTGACAAGGACAAAAGAGATAGGGGGCTATGATTCCATGAGAGAGGGGGGCTTGAGGGGCTAAGCCTTTTTATTATTATTTTATTTACCCATAATTGATTTTATGGAGAAAAGGGGTTACATGAGCTTCTTGGGGGAGGTCATGTGGTTCTTGATTTCCAAGTAATTATATAAACCCATCTTTGGTTTGGGTGGGGGTTCACTTGTTCTTATTCATTCATTGCTACACCTTTCCTACTCTTCATTTTTGGGAGCCTCACTCTTGTTGCATTCGTATTCTCTGGGTCTGAGCATGGATATGAATGGCGGCATGAGGGTGGCTTGGGGTGAATTTAGGGGATCGTTCTTCCCCTGGTTCATCTTCTTCCTCTTGTCCCCTTGTTATTCTTCCTCTTCACTCACCACTGCTAGTTCGTGTGCTCTTGGGTTGAACATGGAAACAAATGGTAGGAAGAGGAGAGCCATCGTTGAATGGTTGTAATGATTTACTGATCATTCTAGGAGGGAATGGATGCATGTGTGCATGAACTTGATGGAATTTCGGATGGAATTGTCCACAGTTGAGAGTCCTTGGAGTTTCCAGTAGGGATATTTCCTTACCAGTAGCACTGGAACCCTCGAGAGAAATGGAACAGCTTCAAGGATTACATGGCAGAGAAAGGTGTTCATTTCTTGGGGTTGTGCAGGTTGAGGGGGAAAGAGAGATGGAAATTAGGATTGTTGTGAGGTTGGGAAACCTGAGAGCTACTTAGCCAACCGTTGTTTGTTTAGGCTTAGCCTAGGACCCATCCTTATGGATTCATAGCCCTGGATCGGGGGTGACCTATTGTTGAGAGTAAATGAACAATAGTGTCTATGGTTGGGAGGAATGTCCTTGGTCTGCATCCAGTTGGTGAACATTGACTTGTAAAGATAAGTGCTCTCTGTGTTTTTTGTGTAATGTTTATTTCCGCTGTGTATTTAACTATCTCTGAGATATGTATTATAATGTACCTATCTGCTGGTTTTTTTTGTGCATGGCACATTGTTTATCTCTTTTATGTTGTGGCATGGATCTTGTCTTATGCATGTGGTGTGCATGCTTCTAACATTGTTGATAAGTCCTTTGTTTTCGAGATAAGATCAAAGAACTGAGTCTTGGGACTGCAGTGTGCCTAGCCTGCGGGTGGTTGGGTGTGTTGCAACCTGTTTTAGTGGCATAGCCCATCCTGTGGGTGGTCGGGTATGTTACATATTGGTATCAGAGCTTCTAGTTGAAAAATTAGGCCACTATGGGTCGAGTCTATTGGTCAGAGTCTCATGGTTGAGATCGAATTTTGACCTTGAAGTTGAAAATCTCAGGAGAGATGGCGTGCAGAATCTACGCAGGAGCTAGAACGTCAGAGATCTTTTGTAAGGGATCGAAGGATTGTGACCGTCCCTTTTTTAATTCGGGAGCGATCACCACTGTGGGATCATGAGAGATCTGGGATCGTTGGATCGAAGGGCAGGTGAAAAAGGGTCATCTGATGAAAGTGAAGCAAAAGGTTGAGCAAGTTTGAGTCTCAGTCATCATATCTGTGCGCGAACGAATGTGAGCCGTAGATCTCGTGGTAGTTCGAAGGATCGCCACTCTGGGAGAAATTGAAGGCAGAGAGTTTGAAACTCCTAAAGCCCGAAGAGCTGAAGTGATTCACATTTATTGATCTGTGAGAAACACGCATCGACGGATCGTTGACTTCGGGTGAAAGCACTCCGAGAGAAAGTGAAGGCGAAGAGTTTGAAACTCCCGAAGCTCGAAGAGCCGAAGCAATTCATAGTCATCGATCTGCGGGAGGACACACATCAAAAAATTGTGAACTCCAGGTGAAAGCGTTCCGGGAGGAAGCAAGTGGGGGAAGTGGAGACATCTGAAGGCCGAAGTCCCGAAGTGGACTAGAGTCATTGATTTGAGGTGGACGCATGGCACTTGATCCAGAACTTTGGGTACGGAGTACTCCGGGGTAAAGTGGAGGTTGAAAGTGTCGAACTCCCAAAGAACGGAGTCCTGAAGTGGATCTCTATCATTGATCATGAATGACAATGAGGACCATTTATATGGTTCTAGTTGAAGGTTCTGAAGTTGCGAAGTGCCCAGGAGGGTAAGCCCTGGGTCACAGCCCAAGGTCACAGACGAGGAAGGAGATAACGCCTGTCAGTGTGAGATTGGAAAAGGGTGCTAAGGAAGCAGGACCCGCGATTAGTCGTTGATCTGTGAACGGAAGATTGACGATGGAGGACCATTGCGGGGAAAAGAGGAAACATTACTAGGCGTTCTAGTTCAGATCCCACTATTTTCCAATGTCATTGATCTCGTCAGGACAAGGGACCAATGACCATTATTTAAAGGATATTTGGGTGAGCACTTTTCAGATTGCAAGGACAAATCTCTCCGATAAAGAGAGAGAACGTTGTCAGCCCGCAATTACTATTGACCATCCGATCCATAAACTGGAAAGGATAGGATAAGCAAAGATGAAGGTTGAAGCCCTGAAGTCCTGAAGTAAATGAGGACCATCGGATCTGGACACTACATGATGGTCGTTGGATCAGAATAGTGGTCAACTTCGACGCTAACCACTTCGGAGAAAAAGGATTCAGAACATATGAATTCACCCGAAGGCCGAAGTTCCGAAGTCACTCTCAGTCGTCGATCTGAGACACATTTCAGGATTTAGGATAACTTGTAGATCTAGGAGAAGAACATGTACCACATGAAGAGATCCACGTAAGCAAGGACATGTGGTGCAATCAAATGATGACAAGTGTCAAAGTGCAGTTGGCATTTAAGGTACGCGTAAGTTACAAATATAAGTGACATGTGGCAGCCACTTAGTCAATGCCACATCAACAAGTGATGTCAGCAAGTTACGTCACTCCGAGAGTTTTGTAGTTCAGGATTTTCACCACCAGCAAATACCCGAAGTCTCGAATTTTCGAAATGAACGAGAACCATTCATTTCATGAATAAATTCCAATCATCCAATCTACTTTGGCGAAAGGAACTCTGGAAGATTGAAGGAATGTGAAGGAGAAATCACCTGAAGCGTCGAAGGCTGAATTCAACATTAACCATTGATCTACTTCAAGAGATTCCCCAACTGATGATCAAGTATAGTGGAAGGATAGCGTAAGTGGAGGTGTTAGCCCACAAAAATCGGTCACCACCGCTTTATGATTCATTCGGTAGGTAA
Organism: Picea engelmannii; assembly: GCA_009831015.1. Classification (NCBI taxonomy): domain Eukaryota; kingdom Viridiplantae; phylum Streptophyta; class Pinopsida; order Pinales; family Pinaceae; genus Picea; species Picea engelmannii. The sequence goes on from ML779199.1 coordinate 637,258, forward strand.
TCACTTCGGAGGAATTTCTACTCCAGAATTCAGGAGCACGAATATCCGAAGTTCTGAAGTAAATGAGAATCGTCCAACTCATCATTACATTAAAACATGACCGTTGATTTTGATAAGTGATCAAGCACTTCTTAGCTTAGTGACTAGTCACTACCTGCGGTCATATGGAATAAAGAAACAAAGGGAAAAGAAGAGGCAACGATCAAATCAATAAGCTCGTGGTTTTGTACATATGGTCATATGTAAATTTTGAAGGAAGCGCCTCATAAAGATTTAATTTGACAGAGAGTTAACACTAGAATAATACAGAGAATTGATAAAAGATCAAAATATGATATGTTTGTGAAATGAGAACACAGCAGAAGCATGAGTATGATATAATGAGTCGATCCATGTATGTGATCAACTCATGAAGACAAAAGAACCGACACACAGTCATGACTAAAAGAGAGTTAATTCATGAGCATTATGAATAAAGGATAAAAAGGAAAAATGATATTATTTAAAGATTAATATTATCATTTAAATGAAAAGGTACCTGTAAATTTAATTGACAAATTTTGTATGATATGTATAGTTATAACAAGATGGTTGCTTGCAGGTTTGTCGGGATTAAAGGTATAATCATATCAATTCAAGAATAGGATCAGATGTTAGGGTCATGGAGGCATGACTTTTCTTACATAAGTTGGATGAGGTTAAAAATTTCATTAAAGGGCATAGCCTTGAAGGTAGAAATGTGTAGACAATTGAAAAGCTTAAATGTGAAAGAAATCCACTTCTGATATCAAAGTTCACAGTGTAAGCAGGATGCCAATGCAGAGGAATTGGAATGCTCTCTCACTTCAAAAGTGGCACTGAATGAAAATGGATTTCCATTGGGAAATGGTACTAAGTGGGAAAGAATGGCCAAGTGGAACGTGGCTAGAAAGTGTTCAGACCAGGGAACCATAGTGCAGATGAGCATAATGGGAGCACACAAGGCAGCGAGGACCTGAAGGAGTTCAAGGACAACCAAATACAACATAAATAGATAAATAAATAAGTGAATTGAAACAAAAATGCACTAGAGTGCATGAGGCATACACTGAAGTTAAAATGCATATGCATTAGTAGGCATGCTGACAGTAAATGCTTGGTGCATATGGATGTGTAATTTTGCATATGTGCATGCTTGGATATGCATATAACATAATGGTGAACTTAGAATAGTCTGTTATTATGAAATAATATTTAATTATGACTAAGGATGGATTATGTATTCAGGAAAAATGATACAACAGGGTTAAATATGTGGATGTTGTTGTTGCTTATGATTTCCATCGAGGTGAAGACCCATGAGGGTGGCAGGAAAGGTGATCAAAATGGTGAAGGAGGAAGTTTGTGAGCTTCTACAAATATCAGTTGGTCAGACAGCAACAAGTAGGTTGGTAACAACCAGGTGGGTATGCATTTAGTCTCTATTGATGCATACATGTTGAAGGGGATGGAGGTAAGAATTCCCTTAGTTAATTTTCAGTATTTAAATTGATATGTAATGGCCAAAGGCCTAGAGTATGTAAGTGTTGTTGATGCTAGAATGCATTTAGATAAAATGTTGGTTTTGTATTATGCTATGTTTGGTTATGAGATCATAATTGGGTTAATTCAAGAGACATACTCCTTTTATAATAATGATATCCATAGAGCTAGTCATGTCTGAGACCATAATATGGTTGGATATGGAAGGGCTATAGCGCTATGTGAGTGCTCAATGGTATCTACTCTATATCTGATGTTTGGACTGCAGCCTCCTTGCCAACCCTGAAGAGCACTTAAGGATTATATCCTTGGTGTTGTGTTTGGGTTGAAAAGGAAGGTATCCAAATAGTTAGTCAAGCAGTAGGAAGTGTGTGAATGATGTGTTGAGTCATTGGCTAGAACTTCCAACTCATCATGGTGGAATGGATGACATAGTTATGTGGTATTATGTAGTCAATGCATGGATGCTTTGTGTATATGTGGCCATGGGTATTGGCACATTGATTTTTATCTTATTAACTATTGCATTATGAAAAATCTGTGTGGTTGATAATACATGTGTATGTAATGATGAGTTCATTCCAATTGATAGTTGGATTAATAGAAGTAATTGAATTGTAGTCGTAAACAACTCTGAGAGCACTTTGTGATTTTGTTTTGAATCATTTCCATGAATATATATATATATATATATATATATATATAGAGAGAGAGAGAGAGAGAGAGAGAGAGAGAGAGAGATTGTACATGAGATATTGACAATTTGTTTGACTGAGGAATGTCGAAATTGCAGGAGGAAAGGGTCTTGGATATGGTAGGGATGTAATCCCATAAGGAAAATTGATATCTACAGTTGCAGAGCCAACCATTATGGGTAGAAAGCTCATGCTTGGAAAATTTTGTTTTCTTGTATAAAATAGATTTGACATTTATGATTGGAAATGGTTATAATGATATCTCATGATGACTGTATGTGTATAATATAGATGAGATGTTGGATATGCAAGATGGAAAGAATGGAAAAGGATATTGTTGGGACATGAGGACCTTGTGGTAAGCCATGATCGCCCTAGAATATGTTGTGTTGTGGTAACACACGTTAGAGAGTTGCCTCGGTTGTAAGACTCGATAAATTCTCTAGAAATCTTCTTGTCCAAGAAAGCCTTGGTCAGGCAAGATGGATTTCCTAAGGGATTGTATAGCAGAGAAGGGAATGCATGAGCCTGGGCCTGGAAGGTGAGTGACCACAAGGAAGAGGAGACTTGATAGTTCTTGTAAAATATTGATTGGGATCATGCACACGATGGGTATTTCAAGGAAAACAATGATCCAAGTTAACGAGACAGCCATATAGATGTAGATCCATGAATCGCACAGATAAGTATTATATTGAATTATGAAAATTTACTCTTACAATATGAGAAAGAATGAGAATTGTATGCACAAATTTTGAACTGACGTGCTCGCTAATTTGAAATGTTGTAGGAAAACGATGAATATTGAAGATCTAAAAAGGTACCAAACTATGAGAGAAAAGAAGGTGATGTTGGAGCAACTAAATGACAAAGGCATGGAAGGAAGAAAGTCTAATGGACTTTCTACAGCTGGGGTTTTGGAAGCCACAACTCTTAAACTTCCTAGCTGAGTGCACTGAAGCCCTGGGGAGAAGTGGAAGAGCATGAGGGACTGCATGGTAGAGAAAGGGGTTCATTTCTTTGGGTTGTGCAGGGATGAGAGGGAAGGAGAGCTTGTTGGTTGGAACTACTACCAGAAATATAAATTCTGAAGATCAGTATACATGTTTTGGGTCAGAATGCCTATGCATACATGTTTAATTTTAGGCCAGAGTGCCTATGTATATAAGATTGGCTTGGATTACCTGTGTGAATTAAGGCCAGAGGGCCTGGATTTGTAATGTTAATAACATTGGAATGGTATTGTGCACTGAGGGCAGTGCCAAAATAAGGGGAAGGGGATGTAACATCTCGGTTCTAACCCTTATGAACTATAATGTATTATATAAATATGACTTAGGCTAGTGAGTTGGTAAAGTTGAAAAGGGGTCAGAGTGCCTAGGGAATGTAACACTACCTATACATTAATAAAATACATCATTGGATGCAAGACCGACAAGGACAAAAGAGATAGAGGGCTATGATTCCACGAGAAAAGGGGGCTTGAGGGGCTAAGCCTTTTTATTATTATTTTATTTACCCATAATTGATTTTATGGAGAAAAGGGGTTACATGAGCTTCTTGGGGGAGGCCATGTGGTTCTTGATTTCCAAGTAATTATATAAACCCATCTTTGGTTTGGGTGGGGGTTCACTTGTTCTTATTCATTCATTACTACACCTTTCCCACTCTTCATTTTTGGGAGCCTCACTCTTGTTGCATTTGTATGCTCTGGGTCTGAGCATGGATATGAATAGAGGTGTGAGGGTGGCTTGGGGTGAAGTTAGGGGATCGTTCTTCCCCTGGTTCATATTCTTACCCTTGTCCCCTTGTTCTTCTTCCTCTTCACTCACCATTGCTAGTTCGTGTGCTCATGGGTTGAGCATGGAAACAAATGGCAGGAAGATGAGAGCCATCGTTGAATGGTTGTAATGATTTATTGATCATTCCAGGAGGAAATGGATGTCTGTGTGCATGAACTTGATGGAAGTTTGTACAGAATTTTCCACAGCTAAGAGTCCTTGGAGTTTCCAGTAGGTATATTTCCTGACCAGTAGCACTGCAGCCCTGGAGAGAAACAGAACAGCCTCAGGGACTGCATGGCAGAGAAAAGTGTTCATTTCTTGGATTTGTGTACGCTGAGGGGGAAAGAGAGTTGGAAATTAGGATTGTTGTGAGGTTGGGAAACTTGAGAGCTACTTAGCCAATGGTTGTGTGTTTAGACTTGGCCTAGGACCCGTCCTTGTGGATTCATATCCCTGGCTAGGGGGTGACCTGTTGTTGAGAGTAAATGAACAATAGTGTCTATGGTTGGGAGGAACGTCCTTGGTCTACATCCATTTGGTGAACGTTTACTTGCAAAGATAAGTGCTCTTTGTGTTTTCTGTGTAATGTTTATTTATGTTGTGTATTTAATTATCTCTACGATATGTATTCTAATGTGCTTGTCTGCTAGTTTTTGTTGTGTGTGGCACGTTGTTTATCTCTTTTATGTTGTGGCATGGATCTTGTCTTATGCATGTGGTGTGCATGCTTCTAACATTATTCAGAAGTCCTTTGTTTTCGAGATAAGATCAGAGAACTGAGACTTGGGACTGCATCGTGCCTAGCCTGTGGGTGGTTGGGTGTGTTGTAGCATGTTTTAGTGGCATATCCCGGCTTGTGGGTGGTCGGGTATGTTACAGTACACCATCTACATTGATTGACCACACTACTAAAGAAGTAACCATAAGAGCCACAATTCAAGATTAAGAACTTGTGTCAGCCTCTCAAATCCCCAATAGAATAATATTATATATATATATCCCTTTTAATTATGAGATGGTATGAGGAAACGTCCAAGTCATCATTTAAAGGAATTTTTGGTATAACTTCAATATTTTGGAAGGACATGGGATTAAGAGAGAATGTGGATATGGTCATGAAACAATATTTAAATCATAACCAAAAGGAAACTTTATATTACTCTCATGGTGTAGTTAAATATTGGAGTAATATGAGTATATATTTCTTGAAAAGAGAATCATGAGAACATAAAGAAGTAATATGAAGGGTTTATCACTTGAATTTAGATAATTAGTCCAGTAATAAAGGTATATGAGAAATGGGAAATGAGATCTAAATTTGTGATAGTTCCATAGCTTCAAATAACTTTAACCAAACATCATATCATCTTCGTTGAATGATAGTAATAAACTTGTGTCTATCTGAGATCATGTAACTTGTATGACTTTAAAAGTAACTAACGACCATCATTGTTGATAGTTGTTACCAAATACCCATCGTAATTTATGAAATATTTGAACATCATTTTTGAAATATGTAGTATCAGCCCAGCGAAGTTGCGCATCACTTGCGTAATAAAAATGAAATGAAGGGGAGCCTGGAAATGCTTTTCCAGCTAAGTATTGTTCACCGAAATCATCATCAACACATACATCTTTTCAACATATGTGTCAACTTCCTTACAACATTTTGATCATTCAACAATTTCAAACATAAACGCAAGAAGTTACTTACTTGATCCTTTGATTGATCCTCGTGACCAGAGTCACTTTGTGTTATTCTTGTTTGACACATTGTAACTATTCATGTACACACTCATGGATGTCATGTTGTTTATCCCATCATGCATCTTCCCACCTATAAGCTTCTTTCAGTGACCTCTATGTCGCACATTGGATTTATTTGTGCACATGGGCTTTCTCCAATGATTTGTGTATTGTACGCTGCAATTATTCATGAACTCGAGCCTCCTCCAATAATCTTTGGGTTTCTCGTTGAACCTTTTCACGTACCCTATATTCCTTCAGTGACCATTGTGTCATTTGCTCTATCCTCCTCCAGATCCCTTTGTGTGTTTCTTAAAACTTCTTATGTTGCACAACATCAAACTTGGGAGGGGCTTGCACCGCTTTTCGGATATTTCCTTCCACATTTTGACCTAATATTTATCCATGATCTAAGTTCATTCTTGTCCAAGTTCCTCCTTGGGTTACCACCCATACATCAACTTCTTCATCTTTCTTTTGATTCTAGCACATCTCTATAGTTACAATATTCTAGTGTGCCTTCTTCTCTTCCCACTTTTTCAACAAGTCGGAGAATTCTCCAGTTGCATGCTTGGTACTGTAATAGTATCCATAGAGAGAAAGTTGTTTGGTACAATATCGTGACACATGGCCCAACTCACCATAATCAAAACATCTGGGTGGTATTCCTCCACCCCCACCATATCCTCATCGTCTGCCTCATGCATATCCTCCTCTCAGACCTCCCTGGTATCCTCCTCTATATGTGCCTCTACGATCACCACCCTTTTTTTCTTCCTCTACATAGGAGGCATTATTTGTGTGGTCTTGCATCAACTACAATGACCAACACTTTTTCGCATCATTCTCGTGGATTCGCATAACTCACAAAATGGTGTATGCATAGTCTTTTGATATTTTTTTATTGTTGGGCATTGGGGAGGGAAGTGTCCCCATTATTTGAAAATGTTGCACCACTTGATATGACATCCATTTGGAAATGAATTTGGTGTACCCATCACCACATAGTTCCCCCATGTAGGACATTCATCCCTGCGATGGCCCTAAGACCAACATGTGGTACACCACACATGCTCACACACAACTTTGGCCTTTGCCATATCCTCTAACTACATTGTAAGATTTTTGAGTTGATATTGCACCTGTGTCAGTCTTGTTGATGTCTCACAAACCTTCTGGTGTAGCTTCTAGGTGCATCGCAATCTCCACAGCCTCTATCGGAGTCGTCACCTTTTGTTGGGTGAGCGAGACTCAAATATGGGGCAATAGTCTTGCAATAAACCACTACTTGTGTTGAACATCTTGGATCTGAAATGTCATCCGATCCAACAATATCTTGAACCACTGGTCATAATTCCATATGGTCTCTCCTTCCTACTGCCTTATCTCTTTGATCTCAGTGATACACTGGGATTCTAACTTAGGCTTCTGAAACTCCCTAATTAGATCTCTCTTAATCTCTATTAGGGACCGAGTTTGTCCTACTAGCGTAGTTGCCTTGTCCTTCATATACCAGGTAAGAGCTCTATCCTTGAAGGTGGTCTCCAACTGCGTTGTCTTCGATGCTTCATCTGTGATTCTCTTCACAGACCATATAGCCTCACATGTAAACCAATTTTGTTTTGCATCGTATTTACCCATTCCATGGAACACGGGTAACCTTAGAGTTGTGTCTTGATTCACCATACTCCACCATGTGATTTTTCCTCCCTAATGAATACTAGATATTGGGGATATTTATACCAATACCAAAACTCTTCCTTGTGAAGTATCATTAACTTCAACATCTTCTTCACTTGTTGCTTGTCTTCTTATTTCTTCTACTCTTTCTTCATCTACTCCAATCTTTACACTTTATGTTGTTCTTTATTCTTGGATGCAAATGTGCAAGGGAGGTGGTTTAAAGAGGGGGTTAATCCATATTATACTCAGCCATTCTATCGAGCTCCATGTGCATCAATCCATTTTCTACAAATAACATCTTGATCTGCAAGGGAATTTCCTCCAACAATATCTTTAGGGGATCTTGGGCAAAAATTTTTCCATCCTCGCTGAAAGAATCACTATACTCAACAACAAACTCAACAATATATCCTTCCTTTACCTAGTCAAACCATAAATCAATTTCTCAAGCCCACTTATTATCCACATTTTTTCAGCTTATCGACTATATTATGGTCCCATACTAGTGTTTCTCAGGATCCCATAGCAGTGTTGATAGTTGTTTGACTCTTCAACCATTCATATAGAAAACAAGGAAACTCAATAAAGAAAATTTCTTGTAAATCTATGAATATATATATATATATATATATATATATATATATTTCCATTGTTTGACGTTGTTTATCAAAACCTTGGTCTCTCATCATGCAAACTCGTCTTCCTTCTGTTAGTGAGTATAAATTTACAAAGTCAAAACAGTTTGTTTTGTTGTTGATTGATTCTTGTATTCATGTCTTACTCTCTTAAATACCATGTGTCAAGGTCCTAGGTTTAGTGTCCCATGACAAAAAAAATTGGTTCATTCACTTATGAGTCAAGTTTGGGGTTTTGATTAGGTCATGTCTAAGGAAATTAGAACATCATTCCAGGTCATAGATGGAGTGGTCAGTCTTGTCAAAATTCAAGTCAGTTGTGTCACCTTGCTATCTCATAGTCCTTTGTCGTCATTCTAGGAGGGTGAGTCTTAAGTTGTTACTATATGTCTTAATAATTTCATGGGAGCATGTTATCACATGCACTAAAGGTTTCATAGGTTTCCCAATCCGATTTGTACCTTTAAGGACTCTTAACCAATTAGTTCAAATTCGTTGCAAAACCTCCTAGTTTTTCGCAATGACTAATTTTCATGTCAAATCAATTTAGAGATCTCCATAACGGTCAAGAAATCATGGGAGTGAGGCCATGAGAGTCAGTACGGTCCTTGTAAATCAGGTTTTTGTGGTCATGTGTTATGTCCTTTTTTAAATCATTAGAGTTATGGTTTTTTGTGAAACTCCAACTCGCTATGAAATTTCCTCACAATCTTGGGTTAGACGTCACAAGGCCATATAAAGATTTGTTCTCTTTTGACTCAAGGAAGGTTAAATGATTGGGGTACATTAAATATCTTATTGTTACCTTAACTCATATCCCATCTAAAAGTTTTGTTATGGATGTGGCGGTTGCTGACATTCCACCCAAATTTGGGATGTTATTATCTAGGTCTTGGGCAGCAAAATTAAAGGGTACCTTGCAGATGGACATGTCATACGTAACAATTCCAGTGTTTGGGAAACAAAGGAGACTATACAGAGAAACATAGTTTACATACATGGAAAATATCCCAGATAGGCCTAATAATCACCCTATCTAATTTTTTGACACTGATATTGGGGCTTCTATTTTTTATAATAACCTTTGTTTTGAAGAGGGGGGTAAGAATGAACCTAAGATTCTAGAGAAGAAAGGTGAATAGTTGCAAGAAGAACTCAGTTTAGATCAAGCAGATGATGAGGATGATGGGTTATGGAACATGGATTTTGATGGAGCTGTCAGTAAAGAAGGAGTTGGGGCAAGTGTGTGGACTGTTCCTCCAAAAGGTGCTTCAAAACTTTGATCTTTTAAGCTGGATTTTGATTGTACAAACAATGTAGTTGAATATGAGGATTTAATTTTGGGGATAAATGCTTCGAAGACTTGAATACTAAGAGAATAGTTGTGCATGGTGATTCTGAGCTACTAATTAATCAAGTTAAAGGTATGTACCAAACCAAACACCCCAGGGTGAGGTCATACGGGAATGTTTTATTGGACTTATTGGAAGGATTCATAGAGTGTGATGTATCACTAATACCAAGAGGGGAGAACATGATCATTGATGTTTTATCCACCTCATCCAGTGTTTTAAAAATTCCTATTCATCCAAATAAGAAGTATGAGATTGAAGTCAAACACAGGACATCAGTTCGAGAGAATGTCAAATATTGGCAGGTTTTTTAAGATGATCAGCAAGTCATTAAGTTCCTTCAAATGTCAGATGAATTTTCTAGTACACATATTGATGAATAAAAACTATTTTTTGAGAGGGAAAATGTAGGTTAGGATCCAAATTCACAAGACTATCAGAATTTTATATCTAGAAAGGAGATAATTCCATTGAAGAATAATTGCATCCCAAAAGGTCTGGTTCCTCTTGAGAATCTTTTTTATAATAATGATGTAGCTAAGAACCCAAAGGTTGGATCACTGGAAATTCAAGTCACGGAGCAGACAATTTCCACGGCTACATAGATGCCCCTGCAAGGTGAGAGGTGGTTCAAGGGGATGACTCTGGATTCCTCCTATTGTAATGATTATTTCAAGTCAGAATTTCAGAACAAAAACCTATCAAAAGGGGTGCCAAGGAGCCATATGTTTGAACACCATGACCAGCTGCTGAGAGTAATCCAGAGATATTTCACTTGTGAGGGGTGATTTAACAAGGTGTACATGTACCATATCAAACTACTCATGCACTTTACAAGTAAGAAAACTCTAAATCTTCCATATTATATTTGTAGGATCTTGGGGAAAATGGTTGACAAGGTACAAGCAAAATCTAAACAAGTTGAGCCTAGTATGTTTCATTTTAGTCTCATCAAATTGTTAGTCCTTGAGGAGCTTAAGAAAACAATTAGGGAATGGAGTTGTTTTTTGTCTACATCAGGATTTTGTGCAGAAACCACTAGTTCCCCACCATCAAAGGGAAGTACCCCTTCCACAAGTGTTAAATTGGCTTCCAACAATTTAAAAAGGGAAAAGGGAAATGACAAAGAACATCCTATTGTGATTGAAACCCCAGAGACTAAAACCAAAACTTCTCTCAGCAAAGGATGCAAGAAAAAGGGTAAAGAACCACTACAGGGTATAAAGACAGTTGTGAATATTGAATAAACCCCTGACAGTAAGAGAGGTAAATTGAAAGGCAAAAATCTCAATTTCACTGCTGACACAACAAAAAATGGAAAAACCCAGGAAACCACTCACCGAGTTAGCAGCAAAAAAAGAATTCATGTAGATTTGAAATTTCCTTGTCTTGAAGTTGAGGATGTTGTGGAATTCCAACCTCCACCAAGCAAAAAATGATGTTTAGTCCAAAAGTACTTGACAAATAAAGACTTGGAAAACCAATGACCAGATCATCAGTAAGGAGACAAATCCATGTTGAAGAGACCAGACCTGAGATTCCTTATCAGTGTGTTGTTGAAGAAGTTGTTGAGGTTAAATCTCCTTTAGAAGAAGATGACATGACAGTTAAAAGACTTAAGAAACAATTGAAAGAAGCTCAAGTTTTAATTGTACAACTGAGGGAAGAAAATGGGAAAATTAAAAGAAAGATAGCATAACACTTGGACCTGTGTGAAGAAGCCTTCAAGAGTAGCAAGAGGATGGTCAAGAGATATTTGTCCTTACATAGACAGGTAAAAATATTGTATAGCTAGAATAGAATGTTGAAGGCAAAGGACAGACTGAGGAAGGAACAAATTGAAAAAAGGAATCTGGATTTGTTGGCCCAAGTTGCAATGGAATGATCTGGTTGCTATGAAATGACACAGTTAGCTCATGTGGAGGCATATTCAGCTACCATATAGGATGAGTTCACCATTTCATCATCAAAATCGAATAATGAACTATTTTTCCTTTAAGGATATGTAATAGAAATATACTAGGGTTATATAAGTTTATCAAGAAATCAAACCCTAAATTGTAGGAGTCTGTGGAAAATTAGTTAGTAATCATTTTTAGTCAGTTGTAACTCCTTTTTGGATGTGAAACCCTAACGATTTCGACTCCGTGGAGTTAGGATGAAATGTAATTATTATGTATTGTAATGAAAAGGACAATAGAAGGGTTCGAGAGTTGAATAAGAAAGAGATTGTTGGTGCTGTAACATTTTTTTTTGATATTAATGAAAGGTTTTGTAGACACATATATTTGAGATATTACCTCATAGATCCTTGTGTTTAGTTGTTGTAGTCAGTTTTCTTAGTGTATGTGTTTCTTTCTTTTGTTATCATTAAATGTGTTCTTCCTCATTTGATTGAGAAATCATTGATGCAAAATTCATTTTAGTATGCTCTGTGTCTATCTTGTTTCATATATTCATTTTTCAATCAGATAAGTTTATGAAGGATTCATCTTAGTTGGATGATATGTGTAGCTTTGAGTGTTTCTTCTTTCATCTATCCATTCTTTAAAGATTGTAAGTCTAGCAGCAATTGACTATCTGGCCTCTGAGATTAATTGCTTTCAACCAAGTTCTGAAAACCTGGAATTAATATCCCTTATGACTCCATTCCCAATATATGTTTCTCTCATCTCTACCAACCATTGCATAAACTTTTTATCTACATAAAATCTATCCATTGTATTAATTGAAAAACCAGTAGGAGAGATCCCTCTCTGGAATGGAAGGAGGCTAGCTTCCAGACTGAAAGTAGGTTTGTGGTTACCTCTGAGATTTTTGGTTGCAGCCAAGGAAATTTACAGAGTGATAACACCTTCTTAGATAATCAATCTTTTATTTCCTCCTGAGGTGGATTCCACCTCATTCTCTCCCTTCATCATGTGATAAAAAACCTTCAGATCCCGACAACGAAAGAATTTGTTAGCACACATATCTCTTATCACTAGGGGTTTTAAGATCCAATGTTCATCAATATTTGACCAACAAAACCCCAAGGTATCGACATATCAATGTTCAGTAGAGGACCGAAGAATGTCTCTCAAGAGACGCCATTAGAATCAAAGAGACCATTTAGTCTTGTGTCAGGAGTGAAGGGACAATGTGTACAAGGAAAACTCTCAGGTTTGCATGCATTCATTCATAATCCATAAAAATAGTAATAAACATGAGCCATCAACACATGTATCCATTGAAATCAAAAAACACACATCGAATTGTAGAGAGAAACAAGAGTTATTATATTCATCAACTTTCCAAATGCATACAGAATAGATTCATATTACATATAATTGCGCTCTACTTCATTCAATAGACATTCACATACTCTATGTTATGTGATCTATGCTCATCTCTACACAAAAATTACTCTAGTATAGACTTCTTACACAACTCAACCAAGACTCATACAAAACTCAGACAAAACTTATCCAAAACTGATACTGAACTTTCTCAAAACCGGATCCTCTCCTAACTCGGACTATGGCTTTTCCTTTTGCTCTGACTCTCTCTTGTTTTCTTATCTACTCCACTCTCTTTAGTGATCACCATATATGCATGCTCCTTCTGTCTGCATGCATCCCATGTATTCTCCTTGGAGCAAGGAAATCCTAACTACCTTTCCAACTCATCCATAATCCTTCCCACAATTCTTTGGGATATTCACATTCATCATTCAGGAAGATTCCCAAACATATTCTTGGATCTAATCTACATGAAAAATATTCTAGACCCTTTACACACAATACAAAACTTGGTTGACGTGTGCATGCTATTCATTTGGTTGGTGCAACTACTAATATTCCTTGCACCGCACAATATATTTGTGCGCACAATGTTGATATGTGCATGCACGCAATCCACCCAAAACCTTGGGTGCCAACACTATATTTATCATTTCTTCTCTCTAATCTATATATCTAGGAAGAGAGAATGTAAGTATATCAACAAGAGGCCGAATCATTCTCCTATTGTTCAACTTATTGGTGATGTCTTGATAGGATGGACATTCAAAATGTTGTCCTTTATGCTCTGTAGAGGAAAATGGAACATCTTGCTAAACAAAGAGTTCTATGACTCTTAGATACATATATAGAAGGTTTACTTTGTGGGTAAGAGCTTCTATTTGCTCTTTTTCAAACTATGCAATGGCCTTAAGCCTCATAATGTCCTTATGAATGCCATGGACATTTTTGGCTGTAAATTATGCCTATAGATTTGAGTAGTTTAACTATTTACATTCTTCAGAGATGAATTCTGAAGAATCACAAGACTTCATAGGTACAAATTCTCACTTCACACTTCCATCTAGAAAATATTGCTTGAAAGAGGAGGCTTGAATATTTCTCCCAAGGACAAAAGACTTACATCATATATGTATCATTTCTTCTCTCTAATCTATAGATCTAGGTAGAGAGAATGTAATTAGATCGGAAAGAGGCTAAATCATTATGCTATTGTTCAACTTATTGATGATGACTTGATAGGTTAGACATTCAAAATATTGTCCTTTATGCTCTGTATAAGAATAAGGAAAATCTTGACAGGCTGAGAGTTATATGACTCTTGGATGTTCTTGAATAGAGATAGATCTAATGGAGACAAATGGAAGAGAAGGTTATATCATAGGAGGAATGTGGAAAGAGGAATTAATTCTATTAAATGAGATAGGTCTGGGAATAGAAGGTAAGACTTTATCTTTGTTGCAAATCTCTTTGTATTTACATTCTCGTTCAATTGGAAATGAAATACATGTCTAGTTAAAATTGACATGAGTCGAATGTTTTGTATCTTCAGTTTCTACCATACTAGGTAGTCATGAACTTTGATGAACCTTGGGCAATAAGGGAGGAAGGGTATCATTATAGAACCACACACAAACAAAAGATTTTAATTTTATGATTAGAGAATTTGTTTTCATATCAAATCCTTGTGGCATGTTATAGGATTTCAAGAAATCATAAATATGTGGGCCATCCAAGCTAACATAATATTTAGGTTAGACTGTAGCAAAACAGGGGCATGTGTGAAGAGGGCCAAGAAAACCACCTACAATGACATCCGAGAACTAGTTGTGTTTGGTGTCAATGAGAACACAGAGGGAAGATACTTGCAACAAAGGTTTGACAAGAGAGCCTAATCGAAACCAAATTGCTCCTAAGTGAGCATATTTGAAACCTTGGCATTTAGCCCAGTCAATTTGGCTGTGATCTAGCAATGTGGTGAGAACAGGGTCTTATGATCCACGAAAGGAAATATCAATTGAAAAAAGATGTATATGGGTCTTATAGTAATACTTCCACAACTTTAACTTATAAAATTTAAGAGAAATTATTTGGGGAAGTTCACAGTTTGTACTAGGTTTGTCTTCATGCACTATGATCGTAGAAGCATATGCTATTAATAAAATTCTAGATTTCTAGCATTTCTAATATTCATAAATTGTTAGAAGTAACTTTGAAGTTATATCTCTCGTTATGTTTTTGTTTCCATTTATCATGATGGATATTCACATGTAGAAGGGTAGATTTTGTTGACTTTTCAACTTGTCCGAGTTTAGAGGTTATAGTCGTAGAGTGAAGGCGTTGTAAATCCTCGTATAAAAAAAAATTATTTGGTAGGAAGAGGAAGACCTATACCTTTATTTTGCTTCTCATACCCTGAGTAAGTGTTCCATGGATCTTCACAAAGAAACAACACAAGTCAATAACTTAGATGTGTCTTATGAGGAACCTTCTTTTATTCTTGGAAAATGTAGAATTTCATATGTTGAATCCAAAAGGTGGATGTTTCTCAACATGCCCCGCAATAATCAATGAAGACAATGGTTCTAAAAAGGCTCACAAGTTTGTACCCACACCACAAGGTAATTTCTCTATTTGTTATAAATCAGTTAAAATTTACCTTCATGAATATGGAGATGTTTGCCTCAAATATAGTGTGCATGTTCAAGTTAGATATTTAATTTCTTGACCCCTTGGATAATATGTTTAAGCATATATCTGAGAGGTTTGGAATTAGTTTTATTTGCATGTTTCTAATATCAATACCTTGACCAAGGGTTTCTTTACGTTTAAGTTTAGAGACTCTAAAAATTACAAGTCTACCATGGTACAAGATGCATGAATTTGTATAAATTATGTGGTTGGTTTTTTCAATGAAGTGAAAATTTATTTCAAAGAGTCTCTTCCCAACTCCATTACCCCGTTTTTTTCTCACCAAAGACTTTAATCCCTCCTAGAGTTTTCATTAGGTGGATGCAATGCAAATAAAAAATGGAGAAGGTGTCAACGTAGGTATTTTACTTCCCTTTACAAAGTGAAATTAGTTTCATGGAGTCAAATCATGCTAGCGCAATTGGATTTCGAGGGTTTCATTTTGTAAGGCACAAAAGGTTTGAAACTCACGGTAGTCGAGATGAGACACCCAAAAAACTCCATCCATATTAAGGGTTGGTGTGGCCTAGGTCGGGTGTGATCCCCGGGTGATTTTGACGGCTTATATGCCCCTGGGTCATGGTTTCTTAGACCATAAACTATTCCCGCAGGTAAAGGACATGCTAGCAAACAAAAAAAAAAATAGTTTCATGGAATGTCATGTCAAGGGCCTCTCTCACCGCGAGCATAAAGGAACTATAAAATAACATTGCAATACGATTAAGGACTTCAATATAATTTGCTTACATGAGGTTAATATCGTTAGCTTTATGCTTATAACTACATTAAAAAATAATAGTTGAATTCTACAACATATACCTAGGATGATGAGGAAGAGAGATGTGGAAATAGTATTGTGGATTGGGGATTCAAATCCATTTAAAAACTTCTCTAGGTCATTCTTCAATTAAACAAGCATAATGGTTAAAGTTTATGCCTCAAACAATATATTTGATTTCTAGTGTTGAATGGTAAAGGAATTGTCTCGGTTAAACTAATTGATTTGTGGTGACTTCAACAATATTGATTCTTAAGAGAACATATCATGTTTTCTCTCCCATCATTGGGTCCCCAATGAGTAAGAATCTCAATTCAGTATGCATTCTAAACTAAGTTATATGAACACATTTTGACTCTATAGAAGGAATGGTTCTTTTCAGACATGTTTCACATGGTTTAGATTTAGATATAAGAAGGTTAGAATCCTCCAAAGAGCTAGAGAGGATCATGATTCACAAACATAATGTTTTTGAATTTAAGAACCACGTTCCCATGCTTGTACAACTCATGGTTGAAGCCACAATGTCAGATCACTAACAAATTTACATTGATATTGACGTTTGATCACTGAAAAATTTACATTGATATTGTTTAGCGAGGTCATTTAATGCCCAATATTATTAAACAAATAATAATTTAATAACAATTGATCTGTAAACTATCGTGGAAAATTCCACTGGAACAATTCGTCACAACATATCTCATAAATAAAACTGAAATCTGCATTATGAAGGTTAAATTCCTTTAGATTCCAGAATATTTAGTTATTGATTTTCTACTTATGCATGAAATAGATGAAATGCAGAAAATAGAGAACAATAAATTAAAATCACACACCATCCACAAGATAACACAAATATTTTCTTTGGAAACCCTTACGAGAGAAAACCCGGCTAGAAGGAGAGGCTACTTTGTTCTCTTTTCTTTGGTATGGAAATAATGCAAGTACAAAGGAGAAGGCACTCTCTATGGAGTTACTTGAGACTTGTGGACTATTAGGATACTACAGAACATTAACCCTCTCTATTATGCTCTCTAATTTCCCACTCCCAGTTGTTCTTCTCTACTGTGGAACAAAATACAATAACATAGAATGGAACCCCTTCTCCTCCTAGTGGCCCGTATTTAACATAGCCTAATAACCATCTAGGGGTAGGTTTTTTACTTCCTCAACCCTCAATTTTTGTAGGGTTTTAAACCTTCTAGAATATTCTTGAAGTTCCTCATGTGGCTAGCCTAATATGTATGAGTAATAAGAGATAATGTGGCATCTTCTCGTACCATTGTGGTCAACATGATAGGTCAACTTGTGGGAGGCATAACTTTTGCATACGACCTCCAATTGACGCATGGTATACACCGTTGGAAATGTCTCAGACTGTAAAACAATGTTAAGGGGGTGGGAACAAGTTATAGACACCAACACCCAAAAAAACATTGTATAATACCTCAAGATGGATCTGGAAGGTTCAGAACCCCAGTTTTCCAAACTGGGGCCTACCACTAAAATGACCCTACAAGTTTATTCCTCTAATTTTTTTCACTCTTAAATCATTGAGATAGATGAAAAATAATATAATGATCCAATAAAAATCATACCTCTGCATTTAGGGAGGATTTTGGTCCCTAAAATATTTACTGAATGAGGTGAGGAAAATTTTCCTCTACCTTTTTCCTAGAGTACCACTTTGCTTTGCCTGGAAATTGTCCTTTCAACTCAATTTGACAAAGTTCATGCTACCCTTGTCTTACTGAATGAGGTGAGGAAATGTTTCCTCTACCTTCTCCCAATATGAAGGTAGGACCTGATTCTCCTCATGATCCAACATGGAAGGCTCATAGAGTTTTAGATTCTCCACATTCACTACTGGGTAAATATGCATGTATAGGGGTAGACTAAGTCTATAGGCATTATCTCCCACCTTTTCCAATACCTCAAAAGGACCATACCACAGAGCCTTGATCTTCTTACCAGGAACATGTAGTCTTTCCTTATTCAATTGTAACCATACATTGTCCCCCACTCTAAATGTTCTCTATGTTTTGTGTTTCTCATGTTTAGCCTTCTACTTTTCTTGTGACTTTTTCAGTGTCTCTTGTACTTTTCTTGTGACCTATTAACCTTCGTGTCCATCTTCTCCCACAATGTAGTCCAAAATGCAATAAGAAATCCGGTATCCCTATCTCAAATGATGCTCCTTGGTATCCCAAAGTGCACCCAGACCTATTCAAAGAACTTTTTTGTTGCTTCTTATCCATTTATGGTCTTTTTACAAGGCATGAGAATACACATTTTGTTGAAACTTTTAACTAACACAAATAGATAGTCATGTCCCTTCCTGGTTTTTGGTAAACCTCTCACAAAATCCATGGAAATACTTTCCCAAGGTTGAGTGGGTACATGTAAGGGATGATATATACTTATTGATCTATATGTAGCTTAATACTTATCTTCTTATTATATCTCTTTACTTCAAAAAAAAATTAGTCATGGCGGGTTCGTTCTTGGCGGGTGTATTTTCTTTCCAAAATAACTTCGCGTTATACAAAATGCACATCTCTTCTTTGCCACATACAAAATGCAACAAAACGTAACCATTTACTTGATATAGGGTGGGTTTGTGGGTTGGTGGACTCGCAGGTTTACTTTCTTTTCATTTTTAAGTCCACTACCACCAAGACTTAACCATTTTATTCATATCTTTTATACTGCGGGTTCATGGGTTCCCAAACTCACAAACTCATCCTCATATTTTCTTGATGCCCACCACCCCACCATTCTATATTCCTTACCTTTGTCACGATTCTCAAGATCTATTTAATGTTATTCCTACGGAAAGTAATTACTAATTGAATTATGAAAAGTTCATTATTGATTGCATACTTCTCAAGGTAATATAATTTAATTTGTATTAACTTCTCCATCGAAAAGGACTTAAGTCATATTACTGAAGAAGATTTCATTCCAATACTCTAAGGAATTATATGCAGAGTTCGCCAGCTACACTATGTTATCACATGAAATTTTTTTATAAATTTGGCTTAAAATTTGATTTGTTGCAAGGTGCTATAATTGTTTTCAGGCTCATATGCAAGGTTTAAATTATAATGGGCAAAAAATAAAAACTGTTATTTTTAGCCAATTTTGGCTTTTATGGCTAAAAATTAGCTCCTCGGGCCTATTACAACGTTTTATATGACGTTTGATTAAGCAAAAATATTGGCCCGAGTGCCAATCTCCAATTAAGCCCATCAAGCACCGAGGTCAAACTCCAAAGCCAAGTGCACCTGCCATCAATACACATCACAAGTTAGCCACAACATCAAGTCAAATCCAATGCACAAGCAACCAAGCGCCAAGCACACAAGGGAGCATAGTGTACTTAAGTCATCGACATATATATTACTGATTGGTGTATATAAATACTAAAATGCCTTTTTGCACAACCAATGTGGGACGATGCCCACTAGCATAAAAAATATAAAAACATAGCAATGAAATGCTAAAATCCAATGCTCCATCTATCAACTTTCATCTAGTGATTATGGGTTGAATTGCACCTTTTGCAACTCTCATATGTACTTACCCAGGTGTTTAGATAGTTGTCAACCAGATGAATGCTTTCTTTGTGGTTATGTATGACACGTGCTCGAGATCGTCAGAGGGTTGAGCATTGTCATCACTAGTTCCAGTTGTGTTGATATAACATCAATCAATTAGAATAAATGTGCCAAGCATTCGAGCAGAAGGATTTTTATTGGAAATTTGGGTTCATCTGGGCACGTGAAGTTGGGCTATAGGGGATTACTCCATAATTTTATTGTTTAACCAGTCATCTTCAAAAGTTGTTTATGGACAAACGGTGATGAATTTTAAAAATACAAAAGTGGTTATTGTTAAGAACGGGCCAGATAACATTAACCTCTTTCAGTTACTTCACAGGTGTCACAGATTAAGAGATTCGAAGGAAACTTTACACCCCATTTTCTGGTCTCCTTATTTCTTGTTTTAGACATTTTTTTTGGATGTAGATTCTGGAGAGTTGGAGACAAATTTCCAAAAAGAGAGGGAGATTTTTCTCCATGACGAGCTCATATACAAAAACCTCCTCCAGTTTTGTAATAGCTTTCAATATTCGAATTATATGATCAAATCTTTGACCCCTATCTTTCAGAAAATTTGGTGCTTTTTTCTGGCAGACAATTCTAAAATTATGCGTAACTGATTCTATCTTTGGGAAACTGGTTGAATTTGACCTCCTCAGTTTGGGGAAGGGTTTCTTCTATATATATTTTCTAATTTCTTTGAGAAAGGGGGGACCCTAAGTAGATTCTATGTACATTGTATATTTTTTAGTATTAATAAAATCTCTCAGACATAAGTACTTGGATATTTTTCCAGAGATTCCTTTGTTGGCTTTATGTTGTCAGTTTTCCTTGTGTATGTGTTTCTTTCAAAGTTTCCATTCAATGTTTTTCTTCTAAATATGTGTTTTATCTTGCCTAGCTCAGAATTCATATTCTTATGCTCTATGCCCAAGTGTGATGCAATATTTTACTCTTAATCTGAATAAGATAATCCAGAATTCATTCTAGCAATGCTCTATTTTGTCTTGTTTTGTTTCTTTATTCATCTACCCATCCTTAAAATATTAAGTGCAACATTCATTTTGCATATAGGCCTCTGAGATTGATATTCATATAACCAGTTCTGAGATTTTAATTATAAATGAATCATTGATGACTCCATGCCCAATGGTAGGTTCATGCCTCCTCCATTTTTAAACCTCCTTTCATTTCAAATCTAGCCACTGAGCCTAATTTACATTGAGAGATCCCTCTCTAGTTTAGAAAGGCCAGATTCCAAGCCCAAAGTGGTATGTGGTTACCTTTGTAATTTTCCTCCCGCAGCCAAGGGAAATTATGGAGTGCTAACATTTTGGCACTGTTGTCGGGGAGCGAAAGCTTCATTTTCCCTAGGAAGAACAACAAAGTTTCAGATCTGATTTATGATGGTGAACAATAGTCAGACATCAAGTGGGTTGTGTATCATTCACCTAGCGACTCCAATTTCAAATAATCCAAATTCCAAAGTTTCATTGGTGACTCCACTATCTCATGATGAGTTCTATAGCTGCAAGGTATGCTCCTATGAACCGTTCTCATATTCTCAAGTCTCCAAATTGAATGCCTTCTATAGATTGGTTAAACTATCTGCCAATGTTCAAAGATGAGGAAGGTGAGAATGTTGCTATACATTTAATCAAATTTCATATGCATGCACATAAGCTTAAGGTTGAATGGAATGAAGATTGTCTTATGAAGATGTTCATGGCTTCTCTGGAGGGAAAAGCAAGGTCCTAGTATGAAAGGTTACTAGCTGCTAGTATATATTCCTTAAAATATTTTCACAGGGTGTTTTTGGAGAATTTTAAGGAATCTTGTCCATTATTGTTGCTGGTAGAAAAATGTTGTGAATATTTTGAGAGTTTTATTCAAAACTTGGAACATGTTTATGATGATGACGTATTCATGGATGATGAGATTATAGAAGATTTGCATGAAAACCCTCTTCAACATTAAGATATTTAGAAAAAAAATCAGAAAACAGAGGTTTCCCCCTCAGCTGAAAATGAAGAAAACAGTAACCTTGATGTTTATTTTCATGTTTCTTCTCCCAAGTTGGATGAACATATTCCCCAATTTTGTCAGGTGTTGTGTAACAAGAAGAAGATCAGGATTCTCAATTAAGTTTTTCCTCATATCAATCAATCTCAGAATCTTTGTGTCAAGAAGGATTTGCTTCTCTTGTTTCATTTAAGAATCATAATGATACTTCTTTTGAAGCACATGAAGAGAATCAAATTTTAAATTCTGAAATTTCAAAGGACCAAGGAAATGATGGTGTCGATGGTTTATTTGTTGAATCAATCAGTCATATTTATATTACAGAGTTACAGTTACAAGAAAATGATGTGCATGAAGGATCAAGCTTACATGATATTGATGTTCCATTTGAAATTTGTTATGAACACCCAATCCCTATACTTAACATGGATGGAAGGAAAGATGAGCATAGTGTTCACAGTTCCACTGAAGATGAGCATGATAGTTTGCAAGTAAAATCACAGTTTGACATAAAATGTACACATGAGCTATTATATCATGACAATCAAACTGTAGAATTTCTTGATAATCAACAAACAAAATTTGTTTTTTATGACCTAGTAGTTGATTATATGGAGGAGTTTTTTAGTTGGGAAAGTTGATCTTGCTTTCGCCATAAAGATCAAATATGTTATCAGTGGTTTTTTCCATTACATTTTTCAATTTTAACTTTGATCAACCATGATCATAAAGTTTTATTATTGGATCAATTATTGGATTGGCTTCATTGGAACTTTTCCATTACTTGATCGAACAGTAATTTTCAACAGATTAGAGTAGGAGTGTGTAAATAAGCTTGTTGGGATTTTAGTTTTCATCTTTTAGTTTCAGTTCAGGTCGTTTGCAGTTTGTGTTTTTCAGCTTCAGGTTTCAGTTTGCATTTAGTTTTGGATGAAGGGTTGCAGGTTGCAGTTTTCAAGTTGGGATCGGCCAATAGATCAGGCACCTGGTCTACGTTCTTTGTCACCCCACAGGGGGGGAGGTCATCCCCAGGTGGAGCCAAATGTTATCACATGCAATTTTTTATAAATTTGGCTTAAAATTTGATTTGTTGCAAGGTGCTATAATTGTTTTCAGGCTCATATGCAAGGTTTAAGTTATGATGGACAAAAAATAAAAATTGTTATTTTTAGCTAATTTTGGCTTTTGTGGCTAAAACTTGGCTCCTTGGGCCTATTACAAGGTTTTATATGAATTTTGATTAAGCAAAAATATTTGCCTAAGGGCCAATCTCCAATTAATCCCATCAAGCACCGAGGTCAAACTCCAGAGCCAAGTGCACCTACCATCAATACACATCACGAGTTATCCACAACATCAAGTCAAAGACAGGGCACAAACAGCCAAGCACCAATAACACAAGGAAGCATAGTGTACTCAAGTCATCGACATATATATTATCCATTGGTGTATATAAATACTAAAATTTCTTTTTGCGCAACCAATGTGGGACAATGCCCACTAGCATAAAAAAATATAAAAACATAGAAATGAAATGCTAAACTCCAATGCTCCATCTGTCAGCTTTCATCTAGTGATGATGGGTTGAATTTCACCTTTTGCAGCTGTCAGATGTACTCACCCATGTGTCTATACCATTGTCAACCAGATGAATGCTTTCTTTGTGGTTATGTCTGACAGGTGCTCGAGATCGCCAGAGGGTTGAGCATTCTCATCACTAGTTGTCGAGTTGTGTTGATATACCATCAAAAAATTAGAATACAGGTGCCAAGCATTCTATCAGAAGGATTTTTATTGGAAATTTAGGTTCATCTGGGCACGTGAAGTTGGCCTACAAGGGATTTACTGCATATTTTTATTGTTTTACCAGTTATCTTCAAAAGTTGTTTTTGGACAAACGGTGATGAATTGAAAAAATAAAAAAGAGGTTATTGTCAAAAATGAGCGAAATAACATTAACCTCTTTCAGTTTCTTCACAGGTGTCACATATTGAGATATTCAAAGGAACCTTTACACCCCATTTTTTTGGTCTCCTTATTTCTTGTTTTAGACATGTTTTTGGGATGCCGATTCCAGAGAGCTAGAGACAAATTTCCAAAAACAGAGGGAGGTTTTATTCAGGATGATCTCATCTACAAAAACCTCCTCTAGTTTTGTAACAGATATCAATATTCGAAATATATTATCAAATATTTGACCCCTATCTTTCAGAAAATTTGGTCCTTTTTTCTGACAGACGGTTCTAAAATTCAACGTAACTGATTCTATATTTGGGAACCTGGTTGAATTCGACCTCCTCGGTTTGGGGAAGGGTTTCTTCTATATATATTTTCTAATTTCTTTGAGAAAGGGGGGACCCTGAGCAGACTCTGTGTACATTGTATATTTTTTAGTATTAATAAAATCTCTTAGACATAAGTACTTGGATATTTTTCCAGAGATTCCTTTGTTGGATTTATGTTGTCATTTTTCCTTCTGTATGTGTTTCTTTCAAAGTTTCCATTCAGTGTTTTTCTTTGGAATATGTATTTTTTCTTTCCTAGCTTAGAATTCATATTCTTATGCTCTATGTCCAAGTGTGATGCATAAGATAATCCAAAATTCATTCTAGCAGTGTTATGTTTTGTCTTGTTTTATTTCTTTATTCATCTACCCATCCTTAAAGGATTAAGTGAAACATCTAGTTTGCATATAGGCCTCTGATATTGATATTCATATAAGAAGTTCTGAGATTTTAATTATAAATGACTCATTGATGACTCCATGCCCAATGGTAGGTTCAGGCCTCCTCCATTTTTAAACCTCCTTTCATTTCAAATCTGGCCACTAAACCTAATTTACATTGAGAGAGACCTCTCTAGTTTGGAAAGGCCAGATTCCAAGCCCAAAGTGGTCAGTGGTTATGTTTGTAGTTTTCCTCCTGCAGCCAAGGGAAATTACAAAGTGCTAACACACTAGAATGGCCATGAGAAAGCAGTGGTTTTTTGGAGACTCACTGAACTTGTTCGCACTAGAAGACTACAATTTTCACTAGGCAAGGTCTTACTGGTATTTCAAAACATTTCCCCTACCAGAAAGAAATGAGAATGATAATTGGACATCGGGTATTGCTCTAGCTAAATGTGTTCCCAAAGTTTTTGATTGCAAAGACATAGTCTCCTAGTGCGTTGATAAGTTTATTCAAAATCGAAGGGAAATTCTACTGCATAATGGATCTTATATCTCCTTAGTGCCTTCAATTTTTAGGAAGATGCTAAAATTACCAAAGCCGACTATTACATTCAAAGGAGATGAAGATAGAAGTTTCCTTAAGGAGAAGAGCAACGGATTAGAGCTTCTGCAAGAATACTTAGAAGATCCTTCAATAATTCCAAAGGATATATCCAGAATTTAGGTCAATTCATTGAAAAAACTCTACCGAGAAGTAGCATTGCTTTTTACTATAATTATAGGACAAGAGTCTACAAAAACCATTCCTCGGTTGGCTCTTTATATCTTATATTTTAAAATCCATGAACAAGCAATTTTTGATTGGGGAAAAATTATTTCCACTAAAAAGTTATACATGACCTCCTACTTGATATTCTTTATGACTTAATGTCATATCTTTGATGGATTGAACATAGGTAGAAGGGTAAATTGTAACGTTGACCCGGTCACAATGTGGTATCAAGCCCTGTGGAGACAAAAGGCTGCTCATTTATTTTGTGAAGTATATAATGAATTTGTGTCTATTTTTAAGAAGTTGGTTTTTGGAGAAAATACATCCAAACTATCACAGGAAGCATTAACTTTTCTGGATAAAAAAGGGTATTATGGAAAAAACAGACAAATACAATATTATAAGGATCTACTGCTCTCATGAAAAGCCCTTTTATCTTCCTTACTATGTTTCAGAAAGATTATTTTTTTCGAAGTGGCAAGACAATACAAGTCTTGGTTGCAGTTATTCTATGAGAAAAAGAAGAAGCAGTTATCCCAGTACCTTGGAAGGTCGACGAAATATTTCTAAGATGAATTGCTAAAATTGGTGAATATGCTATGCAATTTGATCAATACAACATGAAATTTGCAAAAGAGGTTAAGGGATTTGACCCTAATCATTTTTTTCATGATCACATGGTATCAGTTGGATTCAGTAATACACTTATTAATACTTTTATTTTTTGAGAAGAAGAAGGAGACAGTCATGATCCTCCAACTGAATGCATTGAAAGGAAAATAGTTGATATTGAAACCATCATAAGTACCATGGACCAATATAAGAAGAAAGGAAAACCCTCTAATGAAAGGAATGCTCAGTCTCCTATTATTCCTCAAAAGAGCATGCAATCCAAAAAGAATTCTCAGTCTACAACATCTCAAAATAAAAAGTCTTCATGAATAACTCAGATGATGGAGGTGATAAAAACCCTCCTCAAGGAAAATTGGAAAAATCTCATAAATTATAAGTTAAAATAAAAAGGACTACTTCTCAACAAGAAATTGAAGAGCACGTACCTGAGAGGGAGATCCCCTTCGAAGATATGGATTTAGAATTTGATATAGAAAATATTCATTTCCCTAATGAAGAAGAAAGAGTACATGAAAATATACAATCTGTGACCGAACTCTCTATTCAATATGAAGAGTTCTCAAAAGAAGAATATTTTTTTCGTACATAATGCTTTATTTGATTTGATTTTTGAAAGAACCCTTTCATAAAATAAAAAGGCCAAAACTTGTTATGCGTTCAACCTTAATAAGATGCTTCCATTTGGAATTGCTAAGATTCATAAGGTTATAGGAGATGCTCTAGACATTTCAATAGATGATATGGAAGTTGAGAATGTCATACTTAAAGAAAGGATACAAGAATTAGAGTTTACTCTAATGCCTCCACCAATATTAGCCACCCATGTTGCAACAGTTCAATCTGGCAGGAATTTTGGGAAAACTCCAAAGTCAAGTATAAGATTAAAAGGGACCTCAAGATTACTTGCTACAACCAGACATTATGTTGAAAAAAATATTAAAAAAACAATGTCTCTTATTTTAGATACATGGGATCTAGCAAGTAATTTTGTTACTCTTAGTTCCAGGATTCAAAATACTAGAGAATATTTGAAAGCTGATATTGAAAATGATGAAGGATTCTTCAAGGATGGACTTGCCACATTTATTATGAAGGTCTCAGCAATGACTGAATATGAAATAAAACAAGAAGACTTACCTTCTCAAGCTCGTATAAAGTAACTAAGGGCATGTTGGATCCAAAGAATTAATGTATTAAGGGAATTATTAAATGAACTCAGTGACTTAACATCCAAAAAGACTAAAGCTTATTCTAAATTGATTGGATTAGATATTGTGGGTAACACCATTGAAGTAGAAGATCCAAAGCTAATTTCAAACTCAATGCTTCAAACAAGACAACAGTTCAAAGAAAGTGTGGAAAATTTAAAGAAATTATCAGCATAGAAGTTCAATAGTATGATTGAATATACTGAAGATGACATTGATAATTAGCTTGTTGAATACGCTAATAGAAATGAGGATATTGAAACTACATTGAAAAATCTTTCAATTGACTATAGAGAATATAAAAATGAATTTTTCAAAATCAAAGTCAAACAAGAGGTGATCATTGCTCCTTTGCAAGAATATATTGAAGAATGGTTAAAAAGGGATATAATCAAGATTACCGAGGGTCCAATAGAAGCAATTGATACTGATCACATAACCGCAACAAACAAGGATATAAAAGGTGCATCAACTAGGAAATGAAGACATGAGAGATTCATGACAGTAAGTCTAAAGATCACATTTATCCCAAAAAAAAAAAATCTAGATCAGAAAGCATCCAGTTACGTTTATTCTTTCCTTGAAGAACATAACCAAGTTTTGATCCTTTTATCCTTTTCTTTCCAGGTTCATCCTTGCTCTTGCTTCATCCTTGCTCTTGCAAGGATATGAATTCAGTCTAAACATAATCAAACATCAACAAGACCTTGCTTCTTGTTACTGGGCTTGTTGGTACAACAAATTATACATCCTCTAATATACCATGCTACATCTTCTTGCATTCTTTACTAGTACACGTACCTCTGTAAGTTGTCAATTGTCTTCCCAACACCAAAATGTCCTGCAAACTTGGAGGTGTGAGACTCTCTCATAAGCTACAATCATTCACCTTTAGGAACACAAAGCTTGTCGGGCTTGCATACTAGACCATTCTGAAAATGATAGTCAACCATGTTGTCACCTTATTCTATATGAATTTGGACCTATAGTTGTTGAAACACCTCCTTGAAGTCCTCATCTTCTCTGTATGCATCATGGGTAAAAGGATCATGTGCATCAGAGTTCCCAAAGTTGTAATCTTGGACGTGGGTGGTCGTGAAAGCATGTCTTCCAACTTATTTGTTCTACCCTTCTTATACTTTATGACCAAATAAATTGTTGTGAAAACCCCATCCACTTGTGAAAACTGTTGGTGTATATTTATCATTTTTATTTTAATCAATCGATAAAGATTTTGGAGTTTGTTATATAGCACTCTCCCATTCATATATATTGTCCCGAAAAAAATTCAAATAAAATATTTTAGAAAAAATTAAAGAGGAGTACCACCTCTACAAAAACATAGGGGAATTCATATCCTCGTGAGGTTGCTATTTCGGTCTAAACATAATCAAACATCAACAAGACCTTGCTTCTTGTTATTGGACTTGTTGGTACAAGAAATTATACATCCTCTAATATACCATGCTACATGTTCTTTCATTCGTTACTAGTACATGTACCTTTGTAAGTTTTCAATTGTTATCCCAACACCAAAATGTCCTGCAACCTTGGAGGTGTGAGCCTCTCTCATAAGATACAATCATTCACCTTTAGTAGCACAAAGCTTATTGGGCTTGCATAGTAGACCATTATGAAAATGATAGTCAACCTTGTTGTCACCTTCTTCTATATGAATTTGGACCTATAGTTGATGAAACACCTCCTTGAATTCCTCATCTTCTCTATATGCATCATGGGTAAAAGGATCCATGTGCATCAGAGTTCCCAAAGTTGTAATCTTGGACGTGGGTGGTCGTTGTTACACATTATTTTGGTCATCATAGTGATCCATTGCCAACATGTGTTCATGTTCCCAAAAAGAGCCTTTCTCCATGAGGAAAGTGACTGGCTTTCTCTTCCAAAAAACCCTATTAAGGAAGGTCGTTGCAGGTTGCACCATAGGCAGGATACGATGATGCCTGGTCATCACAGTCTACCCTAACACTGGTTTGTGACATCTCTACAGGCTTCTCTACAGTTGGGGTGCGACGATGTCAAAAGGATAAGAAAAGGTCGACCTTCACGAAAGTTCTAGAAGGGGATCTTCTAGAGGGTGAGGTGGCATCCGTATGGTTGGGATCCTACTCGCTTCTCTGATTTAGTGGGATCATCCTAATCTCTTTAACCATCTCTCTTTCCCCTATATAAGGAAGGATTTCTCATGGAAAAGGATAAGGTTAATGAAGGTTGAATAATGTTATGATTGTATGGAGAGTTCTGCATTGGATCATCCTTGAGAGGCTCTTTTCAGTTCATCAAGTCATTGTGGATCTTCTTCATTCAATATTGGAGAAAATGTGTGTGTTGGAGCAAAGGGTCATCGGAAGGGGACCTTGCAACATCAAGGCTTTGGTTGTAATCTCCACTTTCACTTTAATATAATACAGTGATATGTTTATTTCCCATAAAACTTATCTCGTTTTATTGTATGATTCCTTGATCACATACATAGGTTCTCTTTGAGTATGCTATATTTCTTTCACTTTGGTTGGCTTGTGTTCCCTTGCAGATCCAATATCACAGGAGCACTGAAGTGGAGCTAGGACAACGACAAGAGGAAACGATATTTAAATGGTATGTTGCCCATCTCTTGTTTAATATTAAACTCAATGATTAGAGCTTAGAGAAAGTGTCATAACATGTTATGTTTTGTTCCAGATATAGGGAGATCTGTTTATGTCTGCATTTACCGATAAGTCCCATAACAGTCATGAAAGCATGTCTTCCAACTTATTTGTTCTACCCTTCTTATACTTTATGACCAAATAAAATTGTTGTGAAAACCCCATCCACTTGTGAAAATTGTTGGTGTATATTTATCATTTTTATTTTAATCGATCGATAAAGATTTTGGAGTTTGTTATATAGCACTCTCCCATTCATATATATTGTCCCGAAAAAATTTCAAATAAAATCTTTTAGAAAACATTAAAGAGGAGTACCACCTTTACAAAAACGTAGGGGGATTCATATCCTTGTGAGGTTGTTATTTCGGTCTAAACATAATCAAATATCAACAAGACCTTGCTTCTTGTTATTGGGCTTGTTGGTACAACAAAGTATACATCCTCTAATATACCATGCTACATCTTCTTTCATTCTTTACTAGTACGCGTACCTCTGTAAGTTGTCAATTGTCTTCCCAACACCAAAATGTCCTGCAACCTTGGAGGTGTGAGCCTCTCTCATAAGATAAAATCATTCACCTTTAGTAACACAAAGCTTATCGGGCTTACATAGTAGACCATTCTGAAAATGATAGCCAACCTTGTTGTCACCTTCTTCTATATGAATTTGGACCTATAGTTGCCTAAACACCTCCTTGAAGTCCTCATCTTCTATGTATGCATCATGGGTAAAAGGATCCATGTGCATCAGAGTTCCCAAAGTTGTAATCTTGGACGTGGGTGGTCGTGAAAGCATGTCTTCCAACTTATTTGTTCTACCCTTCTTATACTCTATGACCAAATAAAATTGTTGTGAAAACCCCATCCACTTGTGAAAATTGTTGGTGTATATTTATTATTTTTATTTTAATAGATTGATAAATATTTTGGAGTTTGTTATATAGCACTCTCCCATTCATATATATTGTCCCGGAAAAATTTCAAATATAATCTTTTAGAAAAAATTAAAGAGGAGTACCACCTCTACAAAAATGTAGGGGGATTCATATCCTCGTGAGGTTGCTATTTCGGTCTAAACATAATCAAACATCAACAAGACCTTGCTTCTTGTTACTAGGCTTGTTGGTACAACAAAGTATAAATCCTCTAATATACCATGCTACATCTTCTTACATTCTTTACTAGTACACGTACCTTTGTAAGTTGTCAATTGTATTCCCAACACCAAAATGTCCTGCAACCTTGGAGGTGTGAGCCTCTCTCATAAGCTACAAACATTCACCTTTGAGAACACAAAGTGCGTTGGGCTTGCATAGTAGACCATTCTGAAAATGATAGTCAACCTTGTTGTCACCTTCTTCTATATGAATTTGGACCTATAGTTGTTGAAACACCTCCTTGAAGTCCTCATCTTCTTTGTATGCATCATGGGTAAAAGGATCCATGTGCATCAGAGTTCCCAAAGTTGTAATATTGGACGTGGGTGGTCGTGAAAGCATGTCTTCCAACTTATTTTTTCTACCCTTCTTATACTTTATGACCAAATAAAATTGTTGTGAAAACCCCATCCACTTGTAATTTCTAGTTTGTTGTAGCTTACTTTGGGCATGCAAATACTATAGTGGTTGGTGATTTGTGTGGATGATGGTCTCCTTTCCCATCAAATAGTGCTTCCATTTTTTGACAGATTTTACCAAGACATAGAGCTCCTTGTCGTAGGTAGGGTAGTTGAGAACCGCCCCAGGATTTCCTCCTTCCATCGGTACTACTCTCATGGCATACCCACTTGCAGATATCTCCACTTCAAAGGGATTCTGCAAGTTTGGTAATGCGACCACTGGTGCTTGACTGATATTTCTTTTCAGCTCATCAAAGGCATTTTGTTGATTCTTCCCCTACTTGAAACTCTTACCAGTGGTTGTTATGGCATGGAGTTGTGCAGCTGCCGCTGAAAATGAAGTTATCAACTTCCACAAATATTGTGTTGCCCCAACAAAACTCCTAACTTCAATGAAATTTGTATGAATTGGCCATTTCATGATGACCTCCATATTCATGAGATATATCCTGAGCTCTCCTCCACTGATCAAATACCCCAAATACAATAAAGATTGTTGAGCAAACTTACATTTATTGATATTAGTAGTTGGTGATTCTTCAGAGTCTCTAACACCTGCATAAGATGTGAGATGTGCTCCTCCTACGTAGCACTATAAACCAGTGTATCATCCAAATAGAAAATAACAAATGAATCTAGATAAGGGTGTAAAACATCATTCATTAGCCTCATAAGTGTAGTCGATGCATTGCATAAACCGAAAGGCATAACCAACCACTCATACAAACCTTGCCTTGCCTTGAAGGCAATCTTCCAAGTATCTTCTTCTTTGACTTGTACCTGGTGATATCATGATTTCAAATCCAACTTAGTGAAGTACTTGGCATGATGCAACTAGTCCAAGAGATCATTGATCCTCAACAAAGGGTATCGATTCTTTAATGTAATCTTGTTCAATGCCCTGTAATCTGTACACATTCTCCAAGACAAATCCTTCTTAAGAAAAATTATGATGGGTGACCCACAAGGCAAGGTGCTTGGTCGAATCACACCCTGCTCCAACAATTGTTGCTTCACTTCATTTGCTTCTAGAACAGACTGTCTATACAACTCAATATTTGGAGATGAAGAATCTGACAATAATTGTATTTCATGCTCCACATCCCTCTTGGGCAGTAGCCCTTAATTCTCCTTAAACACTCCTCTTATTCCTGTAGAAACTCCTCCAACTGATGTTTCTACTCTTGGTATACCCCTCTAGGGATGCCTTCACTCTCATTTACTCATCATCATACTAGTTTTCTCTTAAGAAAAACAAAACATATTTCTTACTGGAACTAATCAACTTCTTGGCTTGGCTGGAACTTACCAATGAGATCTTTGACTTGCCTTTATGTGCGTTGATGAAGTAATACTTCCCATCCTTGATAAGTCGATACTAGTTAGCTCTCCGCATGAATATTGCATCCCTCATATACATG
The DNA here is from genome assembly GCA_009831015.1 of Picea engelmannii. Classification (NCBI taxonomy): domain Eukaryota; kingdom Viridiplantae; phylum Streptophyta; class Pinopsida; order Pinales; family Pinaceae; genus Picea; species Picea engelmannii. The sequence continues at coordinate 670,046 of ML779199.1, forward strand.
TAATGGCTTCCAAACACTACTTAACATACATCAAGGGGTACTACGTCCAATTTCACTTCATCAATAAAATCAATACTTATAACAAATTTAATCTTACATTGTTTCATTCCCTTTATCTTTACATCCTTGTTTACCCAACCCAATGGATAGGGGTTAGGATGATCGTGAACCTCCAATCCAGGCTTTCTTACTAGATCCAGTGCTATGAGATTAGCATGTGAACCAGAGTCGAACAAAGCATCTATATTCGTCTTCTTGACCTGAATCTTAATGTGGAAGAGCCTGGTAATCTACTTCTTGTAAAAATTTCAGACCCCAACCCGATTTCAAGTCTCAATAAATTTGTCATTATTTTATTCCCAACCCACATTCTCTTCTCAACTGGAAATTTAAATAGCATAAATAGAAATTTATGACAGGAAACACAAAGAGTCTTTTACTACAACTTAGAATAGAAATAAATGCACACACCTAGAAAAATATAACTCGGATATTTTTGGGCAAATAGCCCTTAGAAAAACCCATAAGGGGAAAACCAGTGAGAAAATGAGATTTGTATTATTTCTTGAGCTCAAAAAAATGATCTTTTACAGCAAAACATACTAGCAATAAATACACCAACTTCTCTCGATAACTGTGACACCAAAACCCCTCAAATCGTCGGGTTTGTTTTTCCTTGCCCCGGGACTAGGACCTTTTCTTCTATAGTTTAGAACGAGAAACTCTAATAATGAAAGAGAAGTCCAATAGTCAATGCCTATTATATTTACGCTGAAAGGCGTACACCTATTGACAATGGACAGATTTAATAGGGGTTTAGTGCTTAATAAGTTTTCTATGGACAAGATTAAATATGGTTGGAATATTCTTAGTAGTCACACAAAATAAATGGTTGTGATTTCAATCATTAACTTCCTAGCTATTATAAAGACATCTGTTTATGTGTTTACTTTTTTACATTTACCTAATCATATTTTAAAATTACTTTGATAGTTCACTGATTGTATATAAGTGATTAACAGAAATTAAAATATTAACACCAGATAAATCAAACTCAACCGTTTATTTTTTAATCAATAGTAAATTTAATATATTATTTTAAGGATTCATTTCATATTATCAGCCTTTTGGCGTTCACCAACAGCTATTTAGCTACTGTGCTAGTATATTAACAGATCTTGATTCTTGCCACATCATCCGACATATAGAGCTTATCAAGGCATGTTGTGTATATTTAATAACCATAAAGAAATACGAGCACAATGGATAGAGAGAGCTTATTAACGCATGCTACGTAGCTTAAATATCTAGGTGCCACCTAATCCTAGTACTACTAAGGGTTTAGTGCTGCTAAAACCCCTGAAATCATTAAAACCACATTAATTTCAACACATTGACCTATCTGCCGCAGATATAATAATATTTGTTTTTTCTAAGATATTAAGCCAAACATATTAACATTAATAATGCTAAGAGCAATGTTATAAATAAAAAATAAAAAGTTAAAAGAGTAGTGTAGTTTTGAATAAAAAATTGGTGTTGAGAGGATCTCACCAACGAAATTCCATTCATATAAAATAAATAAAATCAAGTTTGTGGCAATAATTGCAAAAGTCTTATAAAAGATGAAAAGGTGGTTGTGTCATGTGCAAATAATGCACTGCACACTAAATTGAACATAATGCACAAACTTAAGTGAACTTAAAAGATTCATTAAACAAGTGAAAAATGTAAATTCAAACTAAGGATAAAATGATTTTAACCTTAATTATTAATTGAACTATACAATGTTTTTAGGAAACTTAGACTTTGATGCAAATAAAGTGCATAGAACCATGAATTCCAGCGACCGAGACAATTGTTTTTGGGAATGCCAATGAAATAATCTCGTGTCAATATTGTTGAAAACTAATCTCAAACAGTTAGCGAGCACAAGATTTCATCTTCTTATAGTTATTCAACAATAAAGAAATGGAACCTCATGCATTTACTGTAACTATGAGCAGAAATACAAGAGACTAAGCAATCTGAAAATATAGAAGGAGAAATATAAATGAACAATAGCACATTCACCACATTTGACACATTGAATTTCTGGGAAATGCCCTTGGAAAAACTCAACATGGGAAAACAAGTCCAAGAGAGTCTTCTTTATTGAGCTTCACAGGAGAAATTGTGAGTTTACAACAACAGTCTTCTACAACATTATCTGAACAGTGTTGAACTTACAAATTGTGTCCAAAAACAAATATATTTTTGTGTTAAAAATCCAAATTATCAGCTACAGAAATATACCTCAAAATTTGTGCCAATAATCAACAGTATGGTCTCTATCGTACGATCTTCAACATCAGTAGAAATTCCTCAGCATTCATACACAGTAACAACACTCTTATGGACCAAAACTCAGAAACCTCAGTGCCTAGAAATATGTTCCATCTACAGCCTCAATTTTTGTGCATTCACAATTGTACGACCCTCTTCAAATATGTATTGTACTGCTCCTTTCTTAGTTGTACGTTCAATGTTGTACTTGTATTGGGGTGCATTCTCTCTCTCCCTCTTGGAAAGCGCACCCCTTCTCTTGTCGTACTTCTCCTTTCTCCTTCAACTCAACACTCTCTTGGAATTCTCTTGGAATGTGAGTGACTCTTCACACTCCTCTCAACCTCTCCTCCCAAAATGTGTGTCCCATCTCTCCCTCTAGTGTTCTTTTTATTACTCATTAATGAGTAACTCCTCTAACCCTTGGTCTCCCTTGAGTGACTCTTCACCTTCCCTTGAGATCAACAGTCATGAATTTATCTTTCGTTGAGTTCACTTAAATCACTTAAGTGACCCACTTTTCATAAAGTCACTTTTACCCATTAAATATTAAAAGGTTGAACTTGACTTTATAAAATCACTTTATAAAGTCACTTTATGAAATCACTTCATAAAGTCACTAGAGATAAATATGCTCGGTCGCTTCTACATGTTGGGTGCCTCCAATGTAGAATTACCTCCGAGCTACCAAAATCTAACACTCCCTCTTAGCGAGGTAGGTACTTCTAGTACCTCCACCAGAATCTATCTCCAATCTCATCATGTCCTCTATTGATGTAGATTCTCCCATTGCATTGGAAGTCCCTGCTCCCTCTGCACTCGAATCATCTCCAGCTACTTATGTTGATCTCTAATGTGAATACCTATCCATTCAGTGTCATTTCTCTGAAGTCTCACTACTATCTGACTCGGGCTACAACCACCCACTGGATCCAAACTCTAGACTCCCTCTGGAACTCTGCTCCAAACTCCCTCTGAATCCAACCTGAGGTTGCATGTTCTCTCTCTTCTGCATGCTCTCTAGTTGGAATTCCTTCTCCACCTATCTGAGACCTCCTTAAATCGAAGTCCTTCTTAATCCTAGCCTTGATCTTGGAATCTCACCAAAGATCCTAATCTTGGCATCTCACCAAAGATCTCAACCTTGGCATTTCACCAAGAGTCCCTTGCTCTTGGCATATCACCAAGAGACTTCTGCTTTCCCTTCCTTCTTGCAGGAAAAATTTCTCTACACTCACTACAAATCAAGTTCCAAATCTCTTGTTTGTTGAACCTCAGAGCTCATGCTCTGATACCATGTTGAAAACTAATCTCAAACACTTAGCCAACATAAGATTTCAGCTTCCTATATTTATTTAACAATAAAGAAATGGAACCTCATGCATTTACTATAACTATGACCAGAAATATAGGAGACTAATCAATATGAAAATATAGCATCAGAAATGTAAATGAGAAACAACACATTCACCACATTTGACATGTTGAATTTCTGGGCAATGCCCCTGGAAAAACCAACATGCGAAAACCAATCCAAGAGAGTCTTCTTTATTGAGATTCACATGAGAAATTATGAGTTTACAACAACAATCTTCTACAACATTAATTAAACAGTGTTGAACTTACAAACTGTTCCCACAAACACATATATTTCTATGCTAAAAACCCACATTATCAACAACATAAATCTACCTCGAAAATTGTGCCAATAATCAACAGTATGGTCTCTATTGTACGGTCTTCAACATTAGCATAAATTCATCAACATTCGTACATAGTAACATCAATCTTATGGACCAAAACTCAGCAACCTCAATGCCTAGAAATATGTGCCATTTGCAGCCTTGACTTCTATGCATTCACAGTTGTACGACCCTCTTCAAATCCGTATTGTATTGCTCCTTTCTCAGTTGTACGGACCAGCATTCAATATTGTACTTATCTTGGGGTGTGTGCCCTCTCTCCCTCTTGGAAAGTGCGCCCCTTCTCTTGTTGTCCTTCTCCTTTCTCCTTCTACTCAACATTCTCTTGGAATTCTCTTAGAATGTGAGTGATTCTTCACATTCCTCTCAACCTCTCCTCCTAAAAGGTGTGTCCCATATCTCCCTCTAGTGTTCCTTTTATTACTCTTTAATGAGTAACTCCTCTAACCCTTGGTCTCCCTTGAGTGACTCTTCACCTTCCCTTAAGATCAACGGTCACAACTTAATCTTTCATTAAGTTCACTTAAATCACTTAACTGACCCACTTTTCATAAAATCACTTTTACCCATTAAATATTAAAGGCTCAAATTGACTTTATGAAATCACTTTATAAAATCATTTTATGAAATCACTTCATAAAGTCACTAGAGAGAAATATGCTTGGTCACTTCTACATGTTGGGTGCTTCCAATATAGAAGTACCTCCGAGCTACCAAAATATAACAAATATTATTGGAGTGATTTCAAAATAATAATACTTTAGTACATGGTTGGATTGGATGTCATCCTTCCACCATATTCATTGAACACAAAGATCTTCTTGTATCCTGTCCCGATTTCTTGCAATTTACATCAGAACTATGCAATTATACGGCGCGAGATTGTGTATATTTTCACGTATATTGACTTGTTTTCCAGCAATTCACGGGAAAACCCTATAATTATCTGGCAACAAGATTGCAATGTGCGCAGACATGAAGGAATCCAAATTTTCTAAAATTAGAAAAGAAATAGTGGTGTGGTGCAGTCGTGATCCCCATATTCACTTGTCATGAAAGTCCTGACGGCAAACATCCCAAGGAATCGCGGTTTAACTAGCATTAATCCTAGCACTACCTATTATTGTGGTACAATTCTACTCAAACACGTGAAACAATTAAAATCCTGTTAATTTCAAGACATTCGCTGCCACCCTTGCAATAATGGGTCGAATTCAAAAATGAATGAAAAGCTAGATAAATATTTTTAAATAATTTCAAAAAAAATGTGAAATTTATTTATAATGTGATACTTTATGAAACGTTCACGAGTTTTTGGTCAATGTTGGATTAATAGATGGTCAAAGACCGAACTATCACTATATACTTGTGCGGTAGGTATAATAAAGATATGAGGTACTATAAATGATAAAAAAAATGTCTCTACATCCACTAGTAAGGTATGTATACTCTCAAATGTCTCTAAGAAAGGCCTCCCTAAAATGAGTCGTCCGCACATTGGATGGTGAGTGTCCACTCCTATGGTAACTCCAGCGTGTTTGATTGTTGGGGCGTAGTCTAAATAATTGCATATCCAAGTCGTAAAGAGTCAATAGCCCTCGGGATGGGGTTATTTTTCATATGGCATTTAATGAAGCTATGCATTTATGCCTATAAGAAAAGAAACATCTATTGGAGAATAATGGCTAAATGCCATGATTAGTATTTGGTTTGTGTTTGTTACGGAGAGTTGAGATATTATCTCAATTATCTAGATTGTATACTTAAGATAGATAGCTATCTTAAGCTACTTGTAGGTGTATTTATATTGTGACTATACGTAATGAAATATAGTTTTAATGTGCATTTGATTTTCTTGTTTGGCATTAGAGCCTGAGTGCTCTGGGTAACTCCCTCACGGGAGGCCCAGGTGTGCGTGAGAGATGTAAATATAGATTATTTTGTGTTTCCCAATGAAGATGAGAGTAGTATATCCGCGTGGTGAAAATATGCAAGAGAATTTGGCGCTGGGTGTTGGACTTGTAGTGTGACGTCATGGTTGAGGAGACCAAACCAGAACAATCTGGATTAATTGTTGTCAACTGTGGAGTATGTGTGAGGAGGTGCTAGTTATTATAGTCTTGGAGCTGCACGCCAGTAAGAGGAGCTGTCAAACCACAATCAATATAGCCACCAAGGGAGACAAGGCTGGAGAGTTAAAAACGAAATTTTATTTTAATAAGTGTTTTTTATTATTTTATTTGTAAGTTTGCATATCTGTGATGTGAAATTTCAAGTTGTAGTTTGCATGGAGGTCTACATGATTTGACTGGGCTATTTCCCAAGTACAGAGGAAAATTGGCTTTTGAAGATGTTGTTATGTGAATAGATCGAGTTTCAGGGCCGTGTTCGGAGAGAGGATCTGAGAATAATCAGATGGTGGTTGGGATTGCAATAGAGTCAATTATGACCGAGAGATTGATTGATGCAAATTGAGAAATAAAAGCAGATGCGTCGCTAAGTATATGGGAAGCCGTCATTTGTTGAATGTTGAATGTAGTTGTTGCATGTTGAAGAATACTGCGAATTGATATAAGAGGTGGTTTTTATGGGCACTATTTTATTGTGTTTCACTCTTGATAATATATACAGATTTATTATGTGGTGTGATTTATTTAATGAAGAATCAATTATAAGAACAGGGTATCATAATTTAAATTGGTGGTTCTCAACGTTCTTCGGTGCCAAGGGAACATTTCACAGATTTGATTATGTCTACATTCTGTCATATGCTGGAGATTCTTGTTGTACTTCGGTGCTTCAAGATCAACAGTTACAGGTTGTACTTTGTGTATTGTTTAAAGAAGGTCAGTTGTATGATTGACTGCTGAAAATATCCAGTAATTAGATCATTGTCCTATATAACTGTGAAAATTTGCTCTTCGGGGGAATTTCACAGATGGTAGTGTATCCATAGTATAATTCAATGTTAAGGCTATACTTTGGGGTAGTCAAGAAGTGTCAGTCCTACAAATACGTCAATGATGGTCTGAAGCGATTGTACTTTAAATGGATCAAGTGGTAGCTCGAAATTGTGGAGAAGAAAAGAGCGAAAACCGGAGATTGCAAAGTGGGTAGAGTTGCTAATGAAGACCAGCCGGACAAAGATGACATATATGAATGTTATGTCGTTTCTATATTGTAAAAAAAAAAATGGCATTTCTCCATTAAGGGGGAGTGTTGGAGAATAATGGCTAAATGCCATGATTAGTATTTGGTTTGAGTTTGTTACGGAGAGTTGAGATATTATCTCAACTATCTAGATTGTATACTTAAGATAGATAGTTATCATAAGTGTTAAGAACCAAACATCAATATAGCATAGAAAAACCTCAGGAAAAGTACTCAACGCCTTGAAAAAGAGATAATTTCAGATAATAAGCCTCTTTGAGGGGGCAACCTCCTTTTACCCCACTTAAATGTTCAAGTACAAG
>ML779199.1:714886-744523 GCA_009831015.1 Picea engelmannii
AAAAATTTGGACCATTCTAAGGCACATGATAGAGCCAACTGGATGTACCCAAGACTAATGTTGATACACATTGGTTTTTGTGTTCTAGTAATGAACTAGATTATGGGATGTTTGTCCTTAATGTCCTTTGCAATTCTAATAAATGGTTGAACTTCTAGGATTTTCACACCCTTAAAAAGGGTAAATAAAGCATTCACATTGTCATCATTACTCTTTTTATTATAGATGAAGGCCTTGGCAATGCACATGGGCATTGGAAAGTATCAGGTTAGAAAGGTCCCTCTACTTAACATGTTTTCTTTTTTTGGATGATGTATCACTGTTATGGGATGGTTCTTTGAGAGATGCAAGTAAATTAAAGGGACTTATATAAAATAGTTGATAGAATGATGATTAATATGTAAGTCTTCTATAGATTTTAATTGGGTGGAAGAGGATCAAAATACAACCTATCCTACTCGTTATCACCTTGGTTGGGATAAAGATGTTGGGAATGCCACTTGTAACATGGCAATGTGGAGTCATTTTTTCCATTTGGCCCTTCAATAATATTGTTCATTATGATGTCACTCCATTAGAGTATTTTGAATTAATGCTTACATGTTTGTATCAGTATAATCAAAATGTCATTCATGATGGAAGGCACAACACCCATCATCTCCAAAAAGATAGTCTAATATACAAACTCACCTTTGCTTCTTCATCTCCCAACACTCCTTTACTTTATAATAAACCCGTGGTAAAACATGTCAATCTCCATAAGTTCTTAGCATTTATTGTTTTATGACAAGATAAGGAAGGCAACAAGGGGAATCTCCCTCCCTCAAATATTCAGGCTATCATGGATTCCTATTTAGGAATTTTTGAAGAATCTATCAGTTTACCTCCTCATCTCACCATCCAACATAACATTGATTTGATTCCAAGTTCGTCACTTCCTATTTGTTCTAAATATGGTGCCCAACATATTAAGGGTGCAAAGATCGGGAAATAAATGAAAAATCTTATTGAAGATGGTAAGATCCATCCTGGCACTTCTCCTTGTGTTTCTCTAGTTCTTGTTGTACCCAAGGGATAACAAGAAGAATGGAGATTATGCATATATTACAAAGCATTGAATAAGATCACTGTGAAAAATTGGTACCCACTTTGTAAGATTGATGGTCTCATAGATCAGTTAAAGGGAGCCAAATATTTTGGCAAGATTGATCTAAATTTTGAATATCATCAAGTACATATCAACCTTTCTAATGCTTGTCAAGCAACTTTCAAAACCAAATATGGGATATATGAGTGGTTGGTCATGCCTTTTGGTATTACCCATGCTCCAAACACATTCATGAGAATTGTCAATGACATATTTCACCTACATTGGGGTAATTTATGTTGGTGTATTTGGATGGCATGTTGGTTTATAGTAGTTGTTGGAAAGGCCATATTTAGCATGTTCAAATTTCTCTTAACCTTTTTTGGCAACATAAATTACAAGCAAAATCATGAAGAAGTCCTTCCTTGGGTAGAATTTCATTCATTATTTGGGTTTTATTATTGTCCACACATGTGTGCATGTAGATCAAACCAAGGTCAAAGTCCTTCAACATTTAAAAGGACAGGAGTTATTGTTATTCCTCCACTTGTTGATTTGAGGTATTCTCTTAGGTCAATCATCAACCCTGAGCTAGCTTCAGATTCTACTTTTTATGTTAGGCAAAATGGAGAAAAATACCCATAAAAAAATTTTGCTTGGAGGAGGAGGTTGTGTGTATTTTTAACACATCACAAGAAATGGGTGCTTCTCATCAATAATGAACAAAAAATCATTTCCCATGGATGTTGATCCAAAATGGATCCGAACAAGTGAATGGTTATAAGACGTAGTACCTGCAACTATAATTAGGTGATTAGTGAAGGTTAGATAAACTATTACAAACAATGCAAATGTAAAAGTAAATGAGACAAAGTAGATTAAAAAGAGAGATAAATAAATGAAAAGAAAAGAAAAATAATAAAAGGAGAGAAAAGACCGAGGAATGGGAAATGAAAGGTTGGGACTATTTGCCTCCCCAACTCTCCCTATTTATTTTTGTATTTTCACTCTCAATGATCCTTTTTGGGCCAAGAGGAGATAATGCAAAAAAGAAGGAGTTGTGTGAATTGTGAATGGCCATAGAGCCATGAGTTGCATTGTAATCTAAGGTTGTCGAAAGAGACTCAACAACTATTTGAATGTTGGTTTTCCTAGTTGGGTTTCTTGGGTAAACATTGTGTCCATTATGTCATGAATTAATTCGTGATTGTTGTATGGTATGTGGGTTAATTACGTGTGAGGGATTTGGTGCTCTTATTTTTGTTAATGGATCATAAAGATGAATGTGAAACTAAAATTTTGATAGCCTTTACTTAGAAAACATTTTCATATTAAAATGATATTTTCTCTATTAGAGTAAAGTCTTGACAGGTTTCTAGTCTCAAAATGTCATAAATAACAATCTATTAATGTTCTAAAAGGTTGTTGCCACCTAGCATGACCGTGCACATTCATTGAAGGGCTTACCAATTATCTATGCACATTTCAGTTGCTTACAGGTGAATTGAGTAGTTGTAAGAGTTTACATGCTCTCCCATAATCAATCAATCCATGTATCACGAGAACTCACAACCCAACATGTCATTTGACAAGTCTTGGGTATAATTTGACTTGGTAAACGAGAGTAATAGCCTAGCCATTGATTTGTCTTCCTGGGAAGTTGTGAGGCAAAGAGTTGGTTGCCAATCCGTTGTACGTTTTGTGCACACCTTGAGAATCAAAACCGTTGTGAACCTTCAACAACATATTGTTTATTTCAGTTGTAGCCATTGTTCTCAATGTATTATGAATTTTAAGACAACAATCTTGACATTTCACCCATTGATCTATCTCAATTCGTGGCCAATGTTCACTATCCATTGCTAAACGATATTGAATTGGGTGTTATCTTCTGTTGATTTTTCAATAAGCTAAGTTAAGCATGAAGTTCATTCTATTTTATCATTTAACTTAACCATAGACAATAATGTTGCAACAACCAAGATCACAAGAAGAAACACCATGCACGAGAACACAAGAAGTGTCCTGGGAAACCCTTCTCAACAAGGGAAGAAAACCCAACCAAATCCTTTGTTATATTCTTCAAGAGAAAGACCTTCACCTCCAAGAAAGACCTAGCACTCAAGAGGGTGCTTAAACCCTAGAAATCTAGCGCCCAAGAGAGTTTCACACCTTTTGCCAAAGAAGTGTACTTGCTGAAATTTTGAAACTCACAAGCAAGATATGATTCCACAATGGGGAATCATCCCTTACTTATATTAGACTTTTCCAATAAACAAAGGCGTCTATTTGCTCAACATGCTCAACCTCTCTAAGTCACTTTATAATTATTATTATTATTAATATTATTAATATTAACCATATTAATTATCTTTTACATTTATTATCAATCACGTTAAGTTGGGGATGACATGTACCCTTTACATAACAATTAGGGTTAGTGGAAGGTCTAACTCTTAAAGTACATATCGCAAAGGATATGATACAGCCACTAGTGCTCATCCACTAGGGGCACATCCATAGGGATGTCATAACTTTGGCTCACCGCATTACACAAAAGAACCAGATCTACACACATTCACCTGTGCTCATCCACATGCACGTCCACTCTACAAATATTCTTTCCCATGGCCTCACACAGGAGAATCATCTGGAGTTTTCTCGTCAACTCTGCTTCTCAGAGGAGGCTAACGCATCATCTTCATTTATGTTCACACGATGATGCACCTAGCACTTTGGGATTTCACTCGTTCACCTTGTGCTCAGCCACAGGCACGTCCAACTCATCAGATCGCATTTCCCACTGGATAATCATCTGGATTTCTTCTCACTCTCTGAATGGAGGAGGTCATCTCTACCTTCCTAGCTCTGTCCCAGGCAGGAACCATGTACCCTTCTTAGGGGATTTATCTCAGGTTTGTAAGGTGAGAGAAAGACTTCACATAACTGCAATGATCCACACCTCACACGTTTGTAAGCTAGAGAATGTCTCACATAGTTGCATTCATCAACATTCCCTCTCAACTAGGGAGGAATTCTTTATCATGCCAAGTCTCACATAGATGTATTTTGAATTTTGTCTTGGTTGGAATTATCGACACTCCCTCTCAACTAGGGAGTCATTCTTCACAAAGTTAATTTGGTGAAGATATATGCAATCTGCTCAAGTGTACCAAGGTATTGCAAGTGTACGATTTTCCTCTGCATCATATCTTTGAAATAAGGATATTTCATCTCATCGTATTTCGATCCATCGGGAAACATTGGGTTCTCAAGGAGCTTTGCTCACGACTCTTGGTTATCGTCATAGGATCCATCTCATGGTCAAGTAAATTTGTCAGAAGCTTGTGAAGCAACATTGCTTCACACACTCGATGTTATATACGCTGCATCTGTGGTACTCAAGGCTACAAAGTTTTGTTTCCTACTGCATTAGCAAACCATGGAAAACTTCACAATAGAACATCAGTTGGATGTGCTTTTCCGATTCACTGTACTTTCTACTTAATCTGAATCAACATATCCCGCAAACTCGAGTTCATACTGGAGGCATATCTCAGGCCATATCCAATTGTGCCTCGTATATATCTCAATACATGTTTTGTTGTTGTCTAGTGAGTTTTTCTTGGTTGACTCATGAAATGACTAAGTACATTCACTGCATGGCATGAATCAAGTATGGTGTTGACCAGATACATTAGTGATCCAATCAATTGTGGATCAGTCTCGTCAGAATCATCATCAATCTTCTTCTTTAAATCCATCACGGTGGATTTTTCATTCTTTCATACTAAACTTCTTTAATATTTTCACTGTATATGTTCCTTGACTCGAGAAAATCTTATCTGTCATATGTCATACTTCTTGTCCCAAGAAGTAGTGCATCATACTCAGATTCTTCATCTCGAATTCAGAAGTCAAGGATTACTTGTAACAACAACGCTTTCTAAATAAGTCATCAGGATCAGGCTCTCTTCACCAACACTGTAATGATATAGGTTTGGATCAGCAACACTCTTGCTGAAATCCAAACTTATCAAGAATTTATCTATCTGATATAGTTTCCAACTCATGGATGGTAGTACAGATGGAAGTGTATCGGGTTCACTGGAACAAGTGTCTCATCATAGACAACTCCCTATGTTTGTGAGAAACCTCTGGCTATAGATCTCATTTTGTATTTCTTGACACTTTCATCAGCTGCATGCTTGATCATATAGATTCACTTAGAAGTTACCACAGACTTCCCTTTCTGGTCCCTGAATAATATCTTATGCATCATTCTTTTAAGATATACTGGTATTATTTTGTTGTGGCATCTTGCCATACCGACTCTCTTGTTGCTTCTCTAAGATAAGGAGTCTCAACATCAATGAAGTGGCTCATGACTGAAGGATAGCTTGAAAATCTCTTTTGCTTTCTCAGAATGTGCCTTGAGAGGCTTGTATGTTTCTCTGCCTCTTGCAGAGTGAGTCTAGGTAGGCATTTTATGCCCTACTGCAATATCTCTGAACTTATCAACTGGAGAAACCGGATAACCTGGAGTAATGTTTGTCTCCCTCTAAATTGTTGAAGGGGGAGAAGGTATTGTCTCACTGTTAATCTCCATCTGAGATTATCTGGGTCTTTGAAAAACTATCTCTTCTTCAAGAACAACGTCTCTGCTTGTCTCAATCTGTCTCGAACTAGGGATGTTTTTGAAGATTCACTGTATCCTTTCTTCCTAAAGGATCTAGCTTGGACTTCTTCTCTTTGGGTACATTAAAAAATACATTGGGCACCCAAATAAATTGGAGTGTTCAATCTCAGGCTTCATTCCGGTGAAGACTTCTTCGGGAGTTATGTTTTCAAAGTCTGGTGAAGACTCTTGTTCTTCACATATACTGTGTCATGCATGCTTCTTCCCATGGAATCCTAGAAAGATTCTGATCATGCTTTGAAGCATTGGTTGTCTCAATGATGGTTCTATTCTTATTCTTTCTCAAATGGTTTTGGCTCCTTTTGAGTCAAGTGACTCCCTCTGAAGGATAACCATCTTCTTTTTTTTGTTTAACCTATCTGTAACAAGAAAACAAAAAGAACCAACACAAGAATATCTCCTAAAGGAGAATAATGAGTACATCTCTATAATCAATACATTGTAAGGAATATTGTCACTGCTACAACACCTACTTGTAATGTAGCAAACTTTTAGAAATATAGGTTAGAGGAATGACAATTACAACAATCAAACCTGGAGTCTTTACTTTGAGTGTGTTGTTTCTTTGAATGCACTGTGATCCCTCTGGATCCATGACTTCAGCAAAGGTTCCTTCCTCCTGCAATTTCACTCATGACAATGATACATTAAGATCATCTGTGGACCATCTTGTTACCTTTAGGATCATTGCAGAGGAGTTCTGCAATACTAAAACCAATATTTTTTGTTGTTTTGTTGACTTTAGAAAATATTTTGACATGGTTCCTAGGAAAAACCTTTGGAATAGGTTGGAAGAGATAAAATTTCCTCTCGAGTTGAGGACTGTTGCAATAAGGATGTATGAGAATGTTATTGCTAAGTTTAAAAACATTGAGGGCTGGTCAAAAGAGATTAACTACAATATCGAAGTCAAACAAGGTTGTCCATTGTCCCCTACCCTTTTTGGCATATACATTGACAAGTTAGAAGAATACTTGGAAAAAGCAAGTTGTGTCGACCCTATTCTCACTAGTATAGTCATCAATATTCTTCTTTATGCCAATGATATCGTTCTTATGGCAAGGAGTCCCCATGATCTTGAAAACCAACTAAGAATCCTCAAGGATATTTTGCTCCAACATGGGTATGACTGTTAATACTTATAAGACTAAGGTCATGATTATTAAATCCAATAAGATCCCTTATGATACCTTTGTATATGACAACAACAACTTGGATGAAGTGAATTCATACAAATGGAATTGATATTCACCATGAGCTCAATTGGAATTATAACATTGAGAAAAGGATTATTGGAGGATGGAAAGCTTATTATGGCCTTGAAAACAATTGTAAATCAATTGATCTTTCGAGTTGGGATAAGAAGAAAATCCTCTTTGAGACTCTTGTTACATCTGTTATTCTTTATGGATGTGAAGTTTGGGGCTGTAGTATCTCTCGTGAATCCTGGAGAAAGATAGAGCAAATACAAAAGAATTGTATAACCTATAATCTCAAAATCAAAGGAAATACGCTCTATCCCATCCTCCTCTTAGAAACAAGCCTCTTCCCCATTGAGAGCATGGCTATGAATAGATACCTAATGTATAAGAACAAGTTAAACAACATGGAAGACAAGAGGCTACCTAAAATTTCTTCAAAATCAAGTCATAACCACCATCAAATCAAGTGAGGATGGCATAAAGACGCTCAGTCTTGGCTAAACTATTGGGGAATCATGGAAGAAACCATTTTACAAAATAAAGATACTATTAAAAAAAATGCCAAATCAAAATTTAAGGAGAAAATGTGGTGTGATAAAGAGTTAGAGGGAAAAAGAAAATTAAGGTATTATAAAGATGTAATCAATCCTAATCTAGAAGATCAAAATTATCTATCTGTTTTGCCAAGTGTAAAGAAAAAAATAAGCATTGCTAAGATAAGAACAAATTATCACGAGCTCCATAGTGAAACTGGGCGTTGGTCAATTCCTAAAATGCCATGGGATGAAAGAGTGTGTCACCTTTGTGACACTAAGAAGGTTGAATATGAAAAGCACTTTCTCTTAGATTGTCCAGCCTATACCCATATTAGATCTCATTTTCAAAATATTTATCACACTACCAACCTTCCTAACCTCTTAACTCAACAAAAGCATGGTGATCTTGGAAAGCTTCTCTTAATGCTTTTCGAGCACAAAAACAAAATTCTAAAGAATCACAAGTAATCACTTACCTTCTTAAGGTCTGATAGACCAATTCGGTATTAGTGGACATTAATCATCAACATCATCATCACAAGTGCATACCTGAGGATGTTGATATGATTTCTCCAATGTCTCTTGGATGATCTCTATCCTTTGAAATATTTATGAAGAATATAGTCACGATGTCACTTTTTGTCATCTTTGTTATTTTGAAGTTGGCCCTTCAAAGTAAGGGCTTGAGTAAGTGATCGTCTTCCTTGTCCCGACATCATCTTCCTTCCATTCATTGATAGTTGTCTCTGGTAAACCCTTTTGTATTACCCACAATAAGTCTTCCTCTGAAGTCTTGTCTTTCAAGAACTTTGAAGTTGCTTGATCCATCAAGCTTATCTTCCATCGTAGTTTTTGTTCATCATAATTTTATATTCTTCACAACCCTTTGTCAACTAGGCTAGAAAACCTAACAGTTAGGCTAGGCTAGCATTTTTAGGTTTTATTGGACTTATGACCGCCAACAATAAGCCTTTGAGAGATATGAGAACACTGGTGAGCTGAAGAACTCCTTCAATGAGTTTGCAGAAACCCTAATTCTGAAATTTCTGCAAAAATTAGCGAAACCTTAGAAACCCTAGGGCCAAAATTTCAAAATGCTCTGAATGTCACTCTGAGAGTCTCTGGAGATGCGCTGGAGGATGTTGTACTCTCCTATGCCAAAATTATCCCCAACGTTCAAGTGTTTAAGGGATGAAACACCTCATAAAGGGAGGTCGTACGAATTTTCTGGAAACCCTAGGAGGGTCGTACGGTTCCGTAGAAGAGAGAGGAGACTGGTAGATGCTTATGCAATGGGTTCTTCAAGACTTATGCTTTGATACCATGTTGATTTTTTAATAAGATAGGTTAAGCATGAATTTCATTCCATTTTATCATTTAACTTAACCATAGACAATAATGTTGCAGCAACCAAGATCACAAGAAGAAACACCATGCACAAGAACACACGAAGTATTCTGGGAAACCCTTCTCAACAAGGGAAGAAAACCCAGCCAAATCCTTTGCTATATTCTTCAAGAGAAAGACCTTCACCTCCAAGAAAGACCTAGCACTCAAGAGGGTGCTTAAACACTTGAACTCGAGCGCCCAAGAGAGGTGCGCACCTTTTTCACAAGTGTACTTGCTGAAATTTCCAAACTCACAAGTAAGATATGATTCCACAACGGGGAATCATCCCTTACTTATATTAGACTTTTCCAATCAACAAAGTCGTCTATTGGCTCAATAGGGATGACCTCTCTAAGTCACTTTATTATTATTATTATTATTATTAACCATATTAATTATCTTTTACATTTATTATTAATCACATTAAGGTGGGGTTGACCTGTGCCCTTTACATAACAATTAGGGTTACATGCAGGTCTGAATCTTGAACAACATATAGCAAAGGATCTTATACACCCACTAGTGCTCATCCACTAGGGGCACATAAATAGGGATGTCATTGCTCTGGCTCATTGCATTACACAGAAGAACCAGATCTACACACGTTCACATGTGCTCATCCACAAGCACGTCCACTCTACAGATCTTCTTTCCCACTGCCTCACACAGGAGAATCATCTGGAGTTTTCTCGTCAACTCTGTTGCTTAGAGGAGGCTAACACATCATCTTCATTTCTGTTCACACGATGATGCACCCAACACTTTGGGATTTCACATGTTCATCTTGTGCTCAGCCACAGGTACGTCCAACTCATCAGATCATCTTTCCCACTGGATAATCATATTTAGTTCTTCTCACTCTCTGAATGGAGGAGGTCATCTCTACGTTCCTAGCTTTGTCTTAGGCAGGAACCACATACCCTTATTAGGGGCTTTCTCTCAGGTTTGTAAGCTGAGAGAAAGACTTCACATAACTGCAATGATCCACATCTCGCGGGTTTGTAAGTTGGAGAATGTCTCACATAGTTGCATTCATCAACACTCCCTCTCGGCTAGGGACGCATTCTTTATCATGCCAAGTCTCACATGGATGTATTTTGAATTTTGTCTTGGCTGGAGTTATCGACATTCCCTCTCAACTAGGGAGCCATTCTTCACAAAGTTAATTTGGTGAAGATATCTCCAATCTACTCAAGTGTAGGAAGGTACTACAAGTGTACGATTTTACTCTGCATCATAACTTTGAAATCAGGATATTTCATCTCATCGTATTTCGATCCATCGGGAAACATTGGGTTCTCAGGGAGATTTACTCACGGTTCTTGGTTATCATCATAGGATCCATCTCATGGTCAAGTAAATCTGTCAGAATTGTGTGAAGCCACATTGCTTCGCACACTCGATACTATATACTATGCCTCTATGGTACTCAAGGCTATAGATTTATGTTTCCTACTGCATTAGGAAACCATGGAAAACTTCACGATAGAACATCAGTCAGATGTGATTTTCCGATTCATTGTATTTTCTGCTTAATCTGAATTGCCATATCCCACAAACTCAAGTTTATACTTGAGGCATATCTCAAACCATATCCAATTGTGCCTCATATGTAAAAGTGTTGAACCTGCACAAAATAGATCTAGCTAAACAATAATACACACATTTGTAGAGAGAATTAGAGAAAGAAGAAGAAGGAGAGAAAGAATGGAAGAATTCTCATTAACCATTGTCCACACTCAAAGAGTGAATAATTTACAATATATATAGAATAAATGAGTAACTAATGAGCCATAGTGGTGGTCTAGATTGATCTGGACACACACCAACAGTTACAAGAGTAAACTGCCACCTAGTCTAGTCTCTCAGGTAGTTACGGGAGTGAACTGCCACCTAGCTGAGTTAACTAGTCAACTAGTCTTCAGTTAACTGACTGAACAAAGAGTAGTGAGTTGGTGATGATCTCAATGTTGCATGGTGACAAAACCAATGCAACATCTAAACTCAACTCAACTAGTCAAACTGAAGTGTCAACTGAAAGAGAATATTCTCCCCTAAAATATAGGAGACTGGATAATGACAAATTATGACTAATAAACAAGGAATAACCTTAGGAAAAATAAATTCTAGGTGTGTGTGAAGTAATTCCAACACCCCCCCTGGACATCACTATGGTGAAAATAAAGAATGGGTCCCGGCTATGAGGCCATGTTAGGTACCCAAACATAAAAGATACACTGAACTAAACAAGGAAAGAGGGAAAACCTCATGGGAACAAAACCCCCTCTCAAATTACAATGCATAAAATAAAAAAAGATAAGGAACAAAAGGCTGTTGTTAAGCAACCACGTCCTTTACTCCAAGAAGACATCGCAACTATGCAAGTCTGTGCTCTTTGAAGATTTTGTTGAAGATGTAGATGTCTGCATGGATCTGATGAAGTATATGCATCATTGATATTTCCACACAAATCCACTTTATCTTCTTGTAATGAAAAATATCCAAATAAATTTTGGATGAAATTTTGAAAACCGTACGGTCGTTTCCAGAAAAATGCTGAAATTTTGTTGATTTTAAAACGATCATAACTTCACTTTTCGGACTCTGTTTCGGACGATGTTTTTTTTTAAATTGGATATTTTCACAAGAGGAATTCAAATATCCAATTTGTTTCTAAAAATTGTTATCAAAAAATATCAGAATGGAGTCTGATGTGCACGGCTCCCTTTTTGTCTCTTGAGATGCATGCATTATGCATGGAAAAGTATCTGCATGTGACTCCTGAGATGCATGCC
Organism: Picea engelmannii; assembly: GCA_009831015.1. Classification (NCBI taxonomy): domain Eukaryota; kingdom Viridiplantae; phylum Streptophyta; class Pinopsida; order Pinales; family Pinaceae; genus Picea; species Picea engelmannii. The sequence continues at coordinate 726,595 of ML779199.1, forward strand.
ATATATCTTCCACATGAATTTCAGAAAACAAATATGAAATGGAGTAGAAATCATCTTCAATTAATGGAATACAATTTTTTGTAGATACTTGTGTAGAAGGCTCTTCAAACTGAGATGATTTATCTTCCAGTGGCTTTTCTACATTCTCTATCTTGTCAACATTTTGCATGCATTCTTCCTTATTCCAAAATAAAACTTCCAATATGCTCCATAAATCATTTGGAGTGAATTCTTGTGAGCCATCATATACTTGATGGAGAATTTCGGGAGAAATAAAATAGAGGATACATCCTATGTCCATATCTTGTCTATTGTGAAAGTCATTTTTCTCATCGGCAGAATCAGGCTCTACTTCCATTTCCATAGTTATTTGGTACAAGCCTCTGCATTTGAGCATAAGCAGAATTTTTGGCTTCCATTCCAAATAGTTATGAGGCATGAGAAGTATTTCTGGCGAATAATCCATCTTTTTGTTGTCTTCAATCTTTTGTACCTACAAAAAAAATTTGGTGTAGTTTTTGCTTAGCAGTCCGTTGGCTCTGATACCATGTAAATGTGTTGAACCTGCACAGAATAGATCTAGCTAAACAATAATACACACATTTGCAGAGAGAATTAGAGAAAGAAGAAGAAGGAAAGAAAGAATGAAAGAATTCTCATTAACCGTTGTCCACACTCAAAGAGTGAATAATTTACAATATATATATAGAATAAATGAGTAACTAATGAGCCATAGTGGTGGTCTACATTGATCTAGACACACACCAACAGTTAAAAGAGTAAACTGCCACCTAGTCTAGTCTCTCAGGCAGTTACGGGAGTGAACTACCACCTAGCTGAGTTAACTAGTCAACTAGTCTTCAGTTAACTGACTAAACAAAGAGTAGTGAGTTGGTGATGAACCCAATGTTGCATGGTGACAAAACCAATGCAACATCTAAACTCAACTCAACTAGTCAAACTGAAGTGTCAATTGAAAGAGAATATTCTCCAGGTGGAATATTCTCCCTTAAAATATAGGAGACTGGATAATGACTAATTATGACTAATAAACAAGGAATAACCTTAGGAAAAATAAATCCTAGGTGTGTGTGAAGTAACTCCAACATCATATATATCTCAGTACATGTTTTGTTGTTGTCTAGTGAGTTTGTCTCGGTTGACTCATGAAATGACTAAGCACATTCACTACATGGCATGAATCAAGTCTGGTGTTGACCAGATACATTGGCGATCCAATCATTTGTGGATCAGTCTCGTTCGAATCATCATCAATCTTCTTCTTTAAATCCATCACGGTGGATTTTGCATTCTGTCATAATGAACTTCTTTAATATTTTCATTGTATATTTTCCTTGACTCGGGAAAATCTTATCGGTCATCTGTCATACTTCTTGTCCTAAGAAGTAGTGAATCATACTCAGATTCTTCATCTCGAATTCAAAAGTCAAGGATTACTTGTAACAACAACGCTTTCTGAATAAGTCATCAGGATCAAGCTCTTGTCACCAACATTGTAATGATATAGGTTTGGATCAACAACACTCTTGCTGAAATCCAAACTTATCAAGAATCTATCTATCTAATATAGTTTCCAACACATGGATGGTAGTATGGATGGAAGTGTATCGGGTTCACTGGATCAAGTGTCTCATCATAGACAAATCCCTCTGTTTGTGAAAAACCTTTGGCTATAGATCTCATTTTGTATTTCTTGACAATTTCATCAGTTGCATGCTTGATCATATATATCCACTTAGAAGTTACCACAGACTTCCCTTTCTGGCCCCTGAATAATATCTTATGCATCATTCTTTTAAGATATATTGGTTTTCTTATGTTATGGCATCTTGCCATACAGGTTCTCTTGTTGCTTATCTAAGACAAGGAGTCTCAGCATCAATAAAGTGGCTCGTGACTGAAGGATAGCTCGAAAATCTCTTTTGCTTTCTCGAAATGTGCCTTGAGAGGCTTGTATGTTTCTTTGCCTCTTGCAGAGCGAGTCTAGGTAGGCATTTTATGCCCTACTGCAATATCTCTGAACATATCAATTGGAGAAACTGGATAACTTGGAGTAATGTTTGTCTCCCTCTGAATTGTTCAAGGGGTAGAAGATATTGTCTCACAGTCAATATCCATCTGAGATTCTCTGGGTCTTTGAAAAATTGTCTCTTATTCAAGGACAACATCTCTGGTTGTCTCAATATGTCTCTGACTATGGATTTTTTTGAAGATTCACTATATCCTTTCTTCCTAAAGGGTCTAGCTTGGACTTATTCTCTTTGGGTACATGAAAAAATACATTGGGCACCCAAATAAACTGAATTGTTCAATCTCAGGCTTCATTACGGTGAAGACTTCTTCGGGAGTTATGTTTTTCAAAGTCTAGTGAAGACTTCTTCGGGAGTTATGTTTTTCAAAGTCTGGTGAAGACTCTTGTTCTGCACATATATTGTGTCATGAATGCTTCTTCCCATGGAATCCTAGAAAGATTATGATCATGCTTTGTAGCATTGGTTGTCTCAATGATGGTTCTATTCTTCTTCTTTCTCAAATGGTTTTGGCTCCTTCTGAGTCAAGTGACTCCCTCTGAAGGACAATGTTACACATTATTTTGGTCACTCTGGTGATGTCTCTACAGTTATGTGTTCAGGCTATCATAAGGACTTTTGCCTGAGAAAAGTGACTGATGTCTTCTTCCACAAAACATATTTTTAAGATGAGTTCGCAGGCTGACTATGTTGTAGGGTGCGAGAATATTGATTCTCGCAGGCAACCATACCTAGCCTGTGAGGTGTTCGCAGTCTGCTCTATAGGTAGGGTACGAACCTGTTTTGAAACTTAAAAGGAAGAGGAAGTTACAAAGGTTCTAGAAGAGTGTCTTCTAGAAAATGAGTTGGCATTCACATGGTTGGCATCCTACTGACTTCTCAGATTTAGTGGGATCATCCTCATCCCTTTAACCATCTTTGCTTCTCCTATATAATGAAGGGTTTCTCGAGGAAGAGGTTAAGGAAGATTGAATGGAGAATTGATGAAAGAATTGTGTGAAGAACCTCGTTTGGATTGAAGCTTGAAGACTCTATTTGTCTATCAAGTTGTATTGGATCTTCTTCATGCAAGTGTAGAGCAAGTGTGTGTGTTGGAACCAAGGACCACTGAAAGGAAGCTTGCGACATCAAGGCGATCTGGTTGTATCTTCTACTTTCATTTAATATAACACAGTGGCATGTCCCTTTCCCATAAAATCACTATTATTTTATTGCATAACTCCTTGATCATATGCATTGGTTGACATTGAATATACCTTGCTATCTTCACTTTGGTTGGTTTGTGTTGTCTTGGACCTGATCGCACAAGAGCACCGGAGTGAAGTAGGAACAACAGAGACCTAAGGAAGTGATATAAAGGTATGTCACTCATTTCTTCTTTGTAGTAGATTCAATGACTACAACTTAGAGACAGAGTCATGTCCTGTCCTATTTTGTTCTAGATCTAGGTGGATCTAGGGAGATCTGTTAGTGTCCACATATACTGATTTATCCTGTAACAAAATTGGCGACTCCACTGGGGATACAACTCATTTTTGTTGTCTCTTGTTGTCCATTTGCTCTTGGTCTACCTATTTCATTGCCAACCAGTCTCTGAGTCTGTAGGAGACCCTTATAGACTCTCTGGACCTAGAAGTTCACTCAAAAAATTTGTCCCTTTTCCAAATTTTCATAATTTATAAACCTTCTCGCATTGTACCTCTCTGTAGCCTGCGAGAACCTTTCATTTTCTCACCCCATTGTTCAGTCCAGTGTGACATCCTCGCACCCTGCCAGTGTCCAGACTACGAGAATGCCTCATTCTCACACTGTACTCCACTACTAGGCTGCGAACCCATTTATAAAAGTTTTGGATCACTTCTTCTTGTCTTTTTTTTATGCCTAAATTTGTTTGTTCATCTGGGAAGAACTAATTTTGCCAGTGTTTGACTATTTCTTGACTTCAAATCTTGTGGTCAATTAGTTTTTGGAGATCGAAAACTCTTCTTAATCTTTTTCCCAGTTTGTACTTCTCAACCTTTTACCAACGAGGGTATAATCTCGGATTCTGAGATCTGAGTGCTTGTTTGGTCAAAAGTCTTTGATCGGTTTAAAAGTTGGGATATTATTTCTTTAGATTGCTTGTTGCTTGGAAAAGTTCTTTGTCCATATACATTTCAAGAAACTTTTTCTTGTCGATTTTTATTTTTATCTCCATTGAAAGATTTGATTTGGGCGTTTATTGAGTATCGTTTTTTCTTTGGTTGCTTACCTTTTCTTAGCTCCATCCCTATCTTTGGCTTCTAAAAAAAAATAATTTAAAGTCTTGTTCTTTTAAGCAATCATTCAGAAAATATTGGCATTAAAAGAGAACGAATAGTGAATTTACGTTATCCATGATTGTTTGGTACTACATTTGAAAAGAGAATTGTACATCGTAGTTTGCATTGTTCCATAAAAACTCATTTTTCCCTGCTGTAGATAGAATTCATTGAACGAAAGTTTGTATCATTCATCTCTATTTACGCAAATTTGGGTCTAAGTCTTACAAAACACCGGTTTCATCTCCGCCTCCCTCTTGAGTAACAACAGCGTTTAATAATATTGCGCAATTTTTAAAATTCAACTAGTAACTTTTTCTAGGGCTCTTTTGCACCAACATTAGCTAGGCTAGAGCTTTGGAATAGGCAGTTAGACACACTCTCCAGAGCACAAAACACATAATAGTATCTTGTGATAAGGAGTGTCAAATTCCATTTGCAGCATTTTGTTATGGGAAGCCCTTCTCACACAAGGGTCAAACCTGAGGTCGTATTGAGATTGACAGAGTTACTCACCCTGCTTTGTTGATCTTGGTGTAGAGATTGCACGTATTACAGGGGTCACTTGAAGGTATACCCACAATGATGAGTGGAATCCTCTCAAGTTGATTTCGGGCTAGATACCATGCCCTTGCATGTGGATCGGACTGTCGACTGTTTCCCCAGGAATCATTGTTGTTTGTGGTAACCTTAGTAGCCTATCCTCTTAGGGTCTTACACAAGGTGATTGTGGAGGGGTAAGTCTTCACGGTACCTGGAATCGACGTTGGCCAAACTCACTCGGGTTCCTTGGAGGGTATACCCACGATTATGTGTAGGAGCTTGCACCAGGGTGTAAGTCCGTTAAGCAGGTCGTCAATGTAACTTTTCCACCCTAGCCCAGCCCCTTCTTGTCTCGTCATCGCGACGTTGGATTTCATCACCAACTAGTGACTTTGGAATTGGAAGGTCTTGTTTGCTTGGTTTTGATTCCTAGATTTTACTAGTTCGTGTTGTTTGTTTACCTAAGTTGCCCATAGAATTTCTTTCGTAAGATTTTAACTCGATCACAATTGACCCTCCACGCCGTTCACGTAGAATGCAAGGCCTACCCCCAGAATATCTGGAAGTTTCTCAACCCTTGCCTACCAACTCACCAGAGGGCTCTCCTCAACAAAGTGAAGTCCAAGACATTGCCAATCCACAAGTGGAAAGAACTAACTCTTTAGAACGGTTCCAAATTACCAATTCTCGACAGGACTTCTGACTTCCTCCCGACTCTGTGAGACGTATTGTTCGAGTGAATTCTTCTGGAGAAATAGTTGTTGAGTCTTCTGGATTACCAACCGGACCTTTCACAGGACCTGAGGGTAAAGATCCTTTTTGGACTATTGGCATTTTTAGATGGGATCTCTTTGGCTCAGGAGCAGGCGTTGATATCACTGTCACACCTAAGCTGCCCGAAACATCCAATCCAGACACAATACCTTTTACTACTACCTATTATTTTCCTGGTTCAGACACTCCACCAGCCGACCACATCTTAACTATCCCCCTACAAACGGTCCATTACACAATGGTCCTAGATACTACAAGTCCTCACACCGGGATTACGGTGGCTAGTCAATCTCCCATTGGCACGCCGCTTTTGCCTAAATTCACCCCAAAACTTCCCCCCGGATATCATGCATTGAATGCTTCTATTCCCGCTCCTACACAAATCCCATCTAGGACTCCTGGCATTTCCACTCCTTCTGGGCACCATCTCGTTCCTAGTTTCATTCCGACACTTCCTCAACCCCCTTTTAGAGGACCTCTTCCATCCCCTATCAGAGGCACCGACCCTAGTGGCACCATCTCGTCTTTCACACCTAATTACCAGATTCTTGTTGGTGGACAATTTCACCAAGGAGGCCAAATCCAATCCCCTTTTGCAGGACAAATCCCAATTGGGATGCAACCCCCGTTTGGAGGGCAACCCCCATCTACCCCACCCTATGGACAAAACATACCTCCATCCTTGGCCCAGTATTGGAACCATCTTATCCAAAACAATCCTCACTCAACTGGGGGGCAACAGCCTCAAGCTAGCTCCTTCATACCCCCTAGTACAGGCCAACCATATCCAGGTACGTCCAATCCTATTTGGGGCTTGAATTCTCAACCCCACGCCCCTATTCAAGGGAACAATCCCAACCAATACAACACTCTAAATTACCTGCCTCCACACCAACAACCGAATCTGTTCGGATCTTCGCATTATATGCAAACTGCTTATGGTCCTATTGGTGTACCTACAGAGCTCCCTCCCCAAAGTCACTAGTACCCACACGTGAATAGACAGTTACCCTTCTTAGCCACCCTAGACCTCCCTGATATGTCGAGAATTTTAAATGATCTGATCTGTCACTCTCCTCAATGGCCCGCGATACCGGCCAAACTACCATCTGACATCCCTAAATTCGATGGTAAACCAGGAGAGGACCCAAACAATCATGTAATGACTTTTCACCTTTGGTGTTCATCCAACTCTTTGATGGATGACTCTATTCGTTTACACCTTTTTCAGTGAACTCTCACAGGTTTCGCCACGAAGCGGTATATAGAATTACCACGAGGCTTATTCACTGACTTCAACACCCTCGCTATGGCTTTCCTCACCCACTACCAGTTACCGATCCGTTACGAAACGGGAACCAAAATTTTGAGTTCTTTCAAACAAACCAAAGTCACTCATATCTCTGATCACATTCATGAGTGGTGACGGAGACGTCGTCTCATCAAACTCGAACTTCTGGATCAGTTGCTGGTAGAGTGGTTCACAAAATCATTCATGAATGACATCGCTCGTGACATTGCCATGGGTGGAGTTGTCACAGAGGAACATGTGATCAGTCGTGCTCAATACCTCGACCTCATTTACTCACAAAGGGGTACTCTTTACGACTTATCCCTGACACACCTCGTCCTTCTACTTCTGCTACTTCAACTACTCCTGCTGCTTCTCATGCAACTGACGGTGTGATTGGCACTTTCCATGCCCAACCCCATTCCGTACAAGCCTCTAGCAACAACCCCAAATCCGTTTCTTCTGATGTTCAAAATGCTTTGTCTCCTACCCCTCCCACCGACAAGACTTCTCAGGTGAACTCTGTTCAATCTACCCCCACCAAAAAAAATAAATCCAAAAAAGGGAAGGGTAAGAACAAGGAGGATAAAAATAATCTGCAATCTGAGAAGACCAAAACACAACCTGTTGACGATAAGGATAAGTGCAAACCCCGATACCCATGTCTTATCTGTGGTGATGATCACTACACTAAGGATTGTCCAAGACGAGTCGAGGTTACTAAGTTCCTTCAAGGGACCCCAAAACTGCCTACTCTGACCGTGTTTTCACAACCCTTCCCTTCTCAACAACAGGCCCAATTGGTCATTCATGACCAACCTTCCCCCTCCATTACATCCTATGTCTTAATGTGTACATGTGATTCAAAGAAGAATGACATCACACTTACCACTCGAGCCAAAGATTATTCTTCCTCCAAAGAGAAGGTTGATGAAATACCTCCTTCGTTGGTCCAACCATCTCCCACGAATCCACCTACCAATGATCCTCTTCATCTCAAACGACTGAGCCTAGATACAGTTCTTCGCCCTCCCCCAAAGGGTGTTGTCCTAAAATCTGCTTTCAATCCTCATGCACGTGCTGCCCAGAACTACAAAATTGTCGAAGATCTGGCCCAAGCACCGTCTGCGATGTCAGCCCTCGAAGTCCTTCAGAGTTGTCCTATACAACAGAAGACACTTTTGAAAGATATTGGTGGAATCGACCCTACCGATACAAATTTAATATTTTTTGACTTGGAAGATCACATTCCAAGGTTACCCCCTCAACTCGCATTCCAAATACAAGTTATTGTCTCCGACAAGAACATTTGTAGAACAGTTATTGATGAAGGTGTCTCGACGTGTGTCATGTCTATTACCTGCTGCAAAGCCATCGACTCTCCTCCTTTAACCGAATCCCACAACACGCTCAAAGCCTTCAATGGTTCTGGTTTTAAGCCTTACGGTGTCCTCCCTTTGTTGCCTATTATGTTAGAAGGCAAAACAATCAACGTTGAAGTGGAGGTCTTTGACGCTCCTCTCGATTACAACCTTCTACTTGGTCGTAGCTGGATCGATTCTATGCATGCAGTTGTGTCCACTCTTTTCTGTGTCGTACATTTCCCACATCAAGGGAAAGTAATTATGGTGGACCAATTGGCCTTCTTTCACTCCGATGCACGTACCGACAACAGACCTTTCATTGCAAAAACACCCCCTGGATATGAGAATGTCAGTGTCGGTCTTCTTAAAGATTCCTCTTCGATGGGTACTTTTCCCATTCCACCACCCAATGTTCCACATCCGTTTGTCACCTCGATCAATATGATTTCCACCTCTATTCGAGAAACCCCTGCCTTGGTTGTCGTCCAAGTTGTTCAACATTTCTGGCACTATATCCTTTTACGCAAGACTACTGTGATTTCCAACTGCAACCCTATGCAGCACATTCTTACACGCCAATTACTAGGGGGAAAATACTCCAAATGGATTGTAATACTCCAAGAGTTTGACTTAGAATTCGAACGCGCTAAGTCCAAGAAATCCTTGGTGTTTGCCGAATTGATATGCGACCTTCCCTGTTATGAGACGGAAAATGTAGCAGAGGATTCATTACCCAATGAATCCCTTTTTTTGATTAGTTTTGATGACCTTTGGTATGGGGATATCATCATATATCTCTAGACCCAGACTTTCTGACTCGATTTGTCTAGCACTGACCATCATCGCATACGCTACCAAGATCGTTAGTATATTATCCTCGGTGATACTCTTTATCGTCGTGGGATTGACTTCATTTTTCGACGCTGCCTCACATTTGATGAAGCCGAGAAAGCCCTGAATGACTGCCATTCTAGAGCATGTGGTGGTCACATGTCTGGGTATGCTACTGCCCAGAAGATCTTACGAGTTGGGTATTTTTGGCCTTCTTTATTCAATGATTGTATTATTGTTGTCCAAAAATGCCACGCTTGCCAAACCTACAACAATAAAATACAATCACACCCTGCTCCTCTACACCCTGTAGTCTTCGTTGGACCTTTTGCGAAATGGGGTATCGATTTCATGACATGTCACCCTCACTCGGTCGGGGGGCATGGATACATTATTGTAGCCGTAGATTATTTTATGAAATGGGCCAAGGCGATGCCAACATTCGACAATATCGGAAAGACTGCAGCACTATTCATATTCAATCACATCATTGCTCGGTTTGGTGTTCCTCATGATATCGTTACTGATCACGGTAGCCACTTTAGAAACTTTATGATGTCCGAACTCACCGAAAAGTTGGGTCTTCGCCATGAAAACTCAACACCCTATTACCCACAGCCAATGGCTAGGTTGAAGCAATAAACAAAGTCCTAATTACCATGCTTCGACGAATGATAGGGATTCACAAAACTAGTTGGCACACGATGTTGTTTTCGGCATTGTGGGCTGACCAGACATCTGTCAAGTCTGCTACCGGGTTTTCACCTTTCCAGTTAGTTTATGGTATAGAAGCCATCTTACCGATTGAATGTGAGATACCATCTCTAAAGCTTGTCGTTGAACTTATCCCAAACACTTCCACTGAAGAACAACGTCTGTTGTATCTTATGCAACTAGACAAAACCCGTCATGATGCCACCCTAATTATAGAAACCCAGAAGAAATGCGTCAAAGCTCAATATGATAAACATGTCAAACCACGCGTGTTCTCTGAAGGAGATCTAGTTCTCCTTTATGAACAAGATCGAGATTTGTTCGGAGTCGAAAAATTTGAGGCTATGTGGCGAGGTCCTTATATCCTCAGATGGGTGTTGGAAAAAGGAGCCTACGAGTTAGTGGACTATGATGGTATCCCTTTGAGTGAACCCAGAAATGGGATTTACTTAAAGAAGTACTATGCTTAGATCATTTGTGCATGAGTGCTTGTATTTTATTGTATCATACTTTTTGTGTGTTACTTTAGTGTGCTTTTTTGTTATTTGGTTTCTGCCCTCGACCGCTTACCTTGCGTTGAACTTGGTTTCCAGATGTCGGAGTCTTCGCTACCCCACATTGGCATCGCCGATGGCACTAGTCGTAGTACTCAGAACTTAGCTTCTATTGCATGGGCAATTTACGCACCTACAAACGAACTCATCAGTCTATGAGATGTTTGCCTCGGTCGTGCGACCAATAATATTGCAGAATATAGCGTCGTCATCGAATTGTTGATTGATGCTACTTCGCTTGGTATCCGCCACCTGGTTATACGACTCGATTCATAGCTAGTAGTACTACAGTTAAGTATTGTCTATGCTATCCAAAGTCCTACTTTATTACGGGTATCTTTACGAATTCGCCTCTTGGAATGTTATTTTGATTATATCGAATATCAACACATTCCTAGATGTCTAAATACATTGACTGATGCTTTAGCTAATTATGTGTTAGACAGACATTTGAGACATTTATGAACCGATCACACATCACATGTATTATACAACACAAAATAAGCCGGTAGAAGCCGTATATATGTATATAACAATCAAAAGTTTTTACAAAAAGTTTATGTCCAAAGATCAAAATCTCAAAATATGAAGCCCATAGCTTCCACAAAATAGCATCACGGATGACGCTCACGATAACATACAACTGCTCGGGCTACCCTACGAAGCAGTTGACTGAGAGACTCGGACATGCCCACAGTATGGCGTTGATAACATCTCGAGATATCTCCAATAGTGATGTCTGGGACATCTGCAGTCTGTCCCTCTAAGTTCTGTTCAATCGCCTCGTAGTCCTCAACATCCCATCTTGCCACCGGAGCCACTTCTCCTTGCCTCTGAATGGGATATGTCCTTGGCGGTCGATACGGCCCCACATCTGTGTTGTCAAAAGAAATTTTTGATTAGTCCTTGGATCGAAAATATAAAAACATTTTCTATAATAAAATTTGCAAAAACATTTAAAAAGAACAAAATGTGTACTTATCATCTAAGTCACCCCACTGAGCATCCTCAGGCAGGACCAAATCCGGATCTCCTCGGAAATCCAAACTGGCATATGCGTAGTCATCGATCATCAGCATCTTGGGCCTCAACCAGTCAAAAAACGAATCATTATATTTGATTATAGGCCCTGCTACGTGTCGAGCCATGAGGTTACACCACCTCAGCATCCTCAGATCCTGTGGAGCCGGTAAACCCCAATCTACTTGTAGACGCAACAATGGGACCCTCTCATGGAAGAAAGACACCAAAATCGACCTGTACCCAAACTTCTTTAGGTTGCCCCTTCTACACTTGGTCAGTTGCCTTTTCATGCTGTGGAGAACCGCATCCGACCAGTTAAAAACCCGAGGCTCTGTGCACTCTATTGCGTATTGGAAATAGCTCTGGAGAGCCATGTGCAAAGCCGTACTCCCAGCCACGCATGCAATGGTAAACAAGATAGTCCGTAGGGTCAAATCTTGGACCCCACAAATGACAGCCTTACCCTTGTTTCTCTCTGCCTCAGGAACACAATGTCGGCGAACATACTCGCTCATAGGAAGTCCACCACCCCTACCTCCGGTCAAAGTCACATGGGATCCACATTGTGACAACCCCGTCAGAAAATAGATATCCTTGATATCTATAGAAAGCGTGTCGACCCCTACATGAAATACCTGTTGGTTCACATCCCACATGTGGACCAGGTACTCTAACAACCTGAGTTGGGCTCTCATGCCCGGGATCCTAAAAAATTTTAAGACCCCATATTCCCGGAGAGAAGCAACTGTACACGGATCATTTTCGGCAATGGCATTATCCTCCTCGTGTTCCCTTTCCCTCCATTCCAACATCGTGATGATCAATACCTGCAATGGAGTCATGAGAAGGAAGTTAGCAACTCATTTTAACCTCTTGAACAAATTTTTATTGAGAAAAACCACACACAAAAATCTATTTTTCGGCCCTCGCAGGTGAAGCTTTTGCACAGTGCGAGATTCTCGCAGGTGCACTGAAGCCCACCTGCGAAAATCTTAGATTCTCGCAGGTCCCGAATGGCCCACCTGCAAGAATGCTTGAGCACACCTACCGACCCTAAAATGGACTCAAAACTCTAAAATTGCCAATAAAAATCAAAAGTAAACCATGGAAAAGTTGAAAAATCAAGAGATTACCTCGTTGGCCGAAACCGTTTGTTAAGTGATCACTTGTAGCTCCCGCGATCGACCAATGAAATTTGAGAAAAAAAGGAGGTGTGTTGGATAAGTTTTTGGCAAAGTAACAATGAAATGGTAAAAAGCCCTTTTTATCCATATTTATTCACCTTTTTACTATTTTTCGTTGATTTTTATATTGTTTTATTACTTTTGTCTAAAAACCTAATACCCTAATGGTTTTGTGAGTATGGTTTTTTGCAGATAGCTAACCTAGAAGTCCAAACGATGGTATACGGGCATTTTTTCTCTTTTTTTATAATCGTCACATGAACGAGTACCTTTTTAGGGTTTTGTAAGGGTTTTATAGTCTTCATTCGTTCTCGCGCTCGAAAATACATGAGAATGCAACCGAGTATACTTTTGTCGTCTTTTCGTACTCATTATGGTAACACGAAAACGACGAAAACAAGGGAGTATCCTTTACGCTCTTTTCACGCTCCATAAAACGAAAAGATTGCCAAGCGATCTTGTTCTTTTCACACTCGTAAAAGTATTTGAAGAAAATGTTCGATGGGCGATAGTTTATCACTTTTTCGGTCTCATCGAATTAATTTACGAAAAAGGAACTGGGAGAGTTTCTCTTTAAGTGTTTTTCAGACTCTCAAAACATGAAAAACGCCTGAGTTTTCTATCTTTGGACTCGTTAAACAAACATCGAAAGGCCTTTACGGGACCGAACCGCTCCTTCTTAGGGTTCATTAAACATACTCCGAGGGACTTGTCTGGAGGATGAGCTTACATCAACAAGCATATGTTATCCTCCTCAAGCTTGTGTAAAAATAAAGAGGTACTCGCCATAAATGGTGGGGGAAATTTTGGGAAAGGGATATGTTTCGGTATTTGTATTAGTGGCAGTAAGTGTCGCTCTTGAACATGACACTCCATGTTCGTCATTTGAATCTGGGTTGGGAAATCCATTTGTCTCTCGTCTGACTTACTACAAGGTCATATCTTGGGTTGCCTTTGAGTCAATGCTGCCAAGACCATTGTCGTGTCATTCATATGTTCAAGAGCAGTCCAAACAAGCCCTCCATTGAGTCAGCCATCTGCAGTTGTCCATTTTTACCATGTCGGCCTTCCCCGTGTCTGTTTCAAATCATATTTGTACTTTGACTTGCCCTCAAAATTTGTTACTTATTTCGTGTCATTGATGGGGGATACATCAAGGCCCTCCTGTGACGAGTCTTTTTCTGTCGACTCCAACTCATTATCCGAGAATAAGACTTAGAAATATTTTAGTACCTTAGAACTTGCATGCCTTAATGGTAGGTCTCTTCACTTTCGACAGTGGATTCACATCATTGGTCCCTGATCAAGAGATTCCTCTGAATGTTCGAATTCAACTCATTTATTCACATTTGTTCGGATTGTACTTAGGTACCTTGGGAGTCATTGACATCAATGGTGATTTCCCTTGCACTTGTTAATGGTTTTCATCAATGACCGGTAATTGAGTGGTTTCTACCATGTTCTACTTTGATGCATGTAATCACATGGTTAGATTCGTACTTTTCAAACAACGGGATTGAAGACCCTGGGTCTTATCTTTTGGCCCAGGCTGCACTGGAGTATTTATGATTTGTATTGACACATGGATCCAATTTGTATGTCACGTGGCTATGTCTTAATATGTGTCTTCTAAACACATAGATCCACAATGTATTCCTGGTGGCTATGTGGTATTTTGGAGACATGGATTCACAGTGTATGATTGGTGGCCATGGCCTACATTTATGATTTCATTTATTTGTGGTCTGAGCATGGGAATGCCTACCTCAGAACTGGTATTATATTCTGCAGATGCTTGAATGTTTGCAGGTTTCTGATTAGGTGTGATCCTTGTTTCTGACACACACACGCATTTTACAAAGTATTTCGGTTGTCACGAGTTCCAGTCTCATACTTTGGGGGGCATTCTGTTACACACTATTTTGGTCACTCTGGTGATGTCTCTACAGTTATGTGTTCAGGCTCTCATAAGGACTTTTTGCCTGAGAAAAGTGACTACTGTCTTCTTCCACAAAACATATTTTTAAGATGAGTTCGCAAGCTGACTATGTTGTAGGGTGCGAGAATCTTGATTCTCGCAGGCAACCCTATACCTAGCCTGCGAGGTGTTTGCAGTCTGCTCTATAGGTAGGGTGCGAACCTGTTTTGAAGCTTAAAAGGAAGAGGAAGTTACGAAGGTTCTAGAAGAGTATCTTCTAGAAAATGAGTTGGCATTCGCATGGTTGGAATCCTACTGACTTCTCAGATTTAGTGGGATCATCCTCATCCCTTTAACCATCTCTCCTTCTCCTATATAAATAAGGGTTTCTCAAGGAAGAGGTTAAGCAAGATTGAATGGAGAATTGATGAAAGAATTGTGTGAAGAACCCCGTTTGGATTGAAGCTTGAAGACTGTATTTGTCTATCAAGTTGTACTAGATCTTCTTCATGCAAGTGTAGAGCAAGTGTGTGTGTTGGAACCAAGGACCACTGAAAGGAAGCTTGCGACATCAAGGCGATCTGGTTGTATCTTCTACTTTCATTTAATATAATACAACGACATGTCCCTTTCCCATAAAATCACTCTTATTTTATTGCATAACTCCTTGATCATATGCATAGGTTGACATTGAATATACTTTGCTATCTTCACTTTGGTTGGTTTGTGTTGTCTTGGACCTGATCTCACAAGAGCATCGGAGTGAAGTAGGAACAACAGAGACCTAAGGAAGCGATATAAAGGTATGTCACTCATTCCTTCTTGGTAGTAGATTCAATGACTGCAACTTAGAGAAAGAGTCGTGTCCTGTCCTGTTTTGTTCTAGATCCAGGTGGATCTAGGGAGATCTGTTAGTGTCTGCATATACCGATTTATCCTGTAACAGATAAGCATCTTATTTTTTTTGTTTTACCTATCTGGAACAAGAAAAAAAAAAGAACCAACACAAGAATATCTCCTAAAGGAGAATAATGAGTACATCTCTAGAATCAAAACATTTTAAGGAATATTGTCACAGCTACAACACCTACTTGTAATGTAGCAAACTTTTAGAAATATAGGTTAGAGGAATGACAATTACAACAATCAAACCTGGAGTTTTTACTTTGAGTGTGTTGTTTCTCTGAACGCATTGAGATCCCTCTAGATCCTTGACTTCAACAAAGGTTCCTTCCTCCTGCAATTTAACTCATGACAATGATACAAATAATATATACAAGTGCATACCCGAGGATGCTGATATGATTTCTCCAATGGCTCTTGGTTGATCTCTATCCTTTGAGATCTTTATGAAGAAGATAGTCACAATGTCACCTTTTGTCATCTTTGTTATTTTGAAGCTATCCCTTCAAAGTAAAGGCTTGAGTAGGTGATTGGCTTCCTTGTCATGATGTCATCTTCTTCCATTCATTGCTAATTGTCTTTGGTAAACCCTTTTGTATTACCCACAATAAGTCTTCCTCTGAATTCTTGTCTTTCAAGAACTTTGAAGTTTCTTGATCCATCAAGCTTATCTTCCATCATATTTTTTGTTCATCATAATTTTAGATTCTTCACAACCCTTTGTCAACTAGGCTAGAAAACCTAACAGCTAGGCTAGGCTAGCATTTTTAGGTTTTATGGGACTTACGACTGCCAACAATAAGCCTTTGAGAGATAGGAGAACACTGGTGAGCTGAAGAATTCCTTCAATGAGTTTGTAGAAACCCTAATTCTAAAATTTCTGCAGAAATTAGCAAAACCCTAGAAACCCTAAGGCCAAAATTTCAAAATGCTCGGAATGTTACTCTGAGAGTCTCTGGAGATGAGTTGGAGGAGGTTGTACTCTCCTATTCCAAAATTATCCCCAATGTTCAAGTGTTTAAGGGTTGAAACACCTCATTAAGGAAGGTCGTACGAATTTTCTGGAAACCTTAGGATGGTTGTACGGTTCTGTAGAAGAGAGAGAAGACTGGTAGATGCTTGTGCAATGGGTTCTTCAAGACCTATGCTCTGATACCATGCTGATTTTTAAACAAGATAGGTTAAGCATGAAGTTCATTCCATTTTATCATTTAACTTAACCATAGACAAAAATGTTGCAACAACCAAGATCACAAGAAGAAACACCATGCACAAGAACACAAAAAGTATCATGGGAAACTCTTCTCAACAAGAGATGAAAACCTAACCAAATCATTTGCTATATTATTCAAGAGAAAGACTTTCACCTCCAATAAATACCTAACACTCAAGAGGGTGCTTAAACCCTAGAACTCTAGCACCCAAGAGAGGTGTGCACCTTTTGCCAAAGAAGTGTACCTGCTGAAATTTCCAAACTCACAAGTAAGATATGATTCCACAATGGGGAATCATCCCTTACTTATATTAGACTTGTCCAATAAACAAAGGCGTCTATTGGCTCAACAGGGCCGACCTCTCTAAGTCACTTTATTATTATTATTAACCATATTAATTATCTTTTACATTTATTATTAATCACATTAAGGTGGGGCCGGCCTGTACCCTTTACATAACAATTAGGGTTACAGACAGGTATGACTCTTGGACAATATATAGCAAAGGATTTGATACACCCACTAGGGGCACATCCATAGGGATGTCATAGCTCTGGCTCACTACATTACACATAAGAACTAGATCCACACACGTTCACCCGTGCTCATCCACATGCACGTTCACTTTACAAA
Source organism: Picea engelmannii (assembly GCA_009831015.1). NCBI lineage: Eukaryota > Viridiplantae > Streptophyta > Pinopsida > Pinales > Pinaceae > Picea > Picea engelmannii. The sequence goes on from ML779199.1 coordinate 743,892, forward strand.
TCTTCTTTCCCACTGCCTCACACAGGAGAATCATCTGTAGTTTTCTCGTCAACTCTGCTACTCAGAGGAGGCTAACACATGATCTTCATTTCTGTTCACACAATGATGCACCCAACACTTTGGGATTTCACACGTTCTTCTTGTGCTCAACCACAGGCACATCCAACTCATCATATCACCTTTCCCATTGGATAATCATCTGGAGTTCTTCTCACTCTCTGAATGGAGGAGGTCATCTCTACGTTCCTAGCTCTGTCGCAGGCATGAACCATGTACCCTTATTAGGGGCTTTCTCTTAGGTGTTTAAGCTGAGAGAAATACTTCACATAGCTGCAATGATCCACACCTCACAGGTTTGTAAGTTGGAGAATGTCTCACATAGTTGCATTCATCAACATCTTCTACATGGAGGAATTTAGAATTTATGAGACAATAAAATGGAAGTTGGGAAATAGTTAAATGTGAGTACCTTGACTTCTTTTCTCCTTGTTTGAATACTCAAGTCTGTACGTTTCCTCCTTAATGACATTTCATTGGTTGTCGTCTTTGAAAAGAAATATATATATATATATATATATATATATATATATATATATATATATATATATATATATATATATATATATATATAT
>ML779199.1:770296-785232 GCA_009831015.1 Picea engelmannii
ACTTCTTATTCTGCCTATTACAATTGTCTTTTGACCAATCCGCAAAAGGGGATTTGGTCCTATTATAATAACCGACATGATCATTCCACAATGGGGATTGATCCGATGAATAATATATCAAATAATAATTAGGATACTCTTTGCAGTTAGATTATTTCAACACGAAGTACATTGAGATCAAGCATTACATTCTCCGTGATGAAGTCCAGAAAAGAGAAGTGGTTATCCAATATATCTCCACGGATGAGCAGATAGAAAATATTTTGGTAAAGCCTTTGTCCAAGATGAAAAAGTTTGCGTACTTAAGAAACAAGTTGGGGCTCCTGGAAACGACTTCCTTATTGAAAAAGGAAGAGATTACTCTCAGGTTGGGAGGGAGGACTGATGTGTTATTGATTTATGGACAGTGATTTTCCAGTTCAAAAAATGGTCCAGGATGAGCAATTCCTTTCCAGTTCGGAAAGTGGTTTGAGATTTCTGACGGACAGACATTTTCCAGTTCGGAAAATGGTCCAGATCGGACAGTCGTAATGAAAATGGTTCGATAGATTGTTGATGATGTACCATAGATAGTGATTCCCCTTGTGGCCAATGTGGGGGAATGGTCTAGAACAGTCATTCTTCTTGGAAGTCACTCTGAGTAGTGGTCAAGTATAATGGTCCGCCTCGTCGGGCAGTCATTCTTTCGAAGTTCACAGTTGTGAGTAGTTTCGAAGAATGGTTTGTTTTGGAGGTTGGTGCAGGACAGTCATTTCCATTAGGAAATGGTCCGGACAGTCATTCGCTAGGGCAGACTCATTCTATCCAGGTTGCACTATGATTAGTGTTGGAGGAATGGCCCAGTTAGGTGAATGGTCCAGGTTCAGCAATCAGGAACAGGCATTCCCTAGGGCAGACTCATTCTCTCCAAGTTGCACTATGACTAGTGCCAAAGGAATGGCCCAGTTAGGTAAATGGTCCAGGCTCAGAAATCAGGGACAGTTATTCTTCTATGCCTGAGAAGAATAGTCTAGATAGCCCATGGTTGATGTTTTACATTCTGAGGGCAAATGCTCTTCCAGATCTCACAGATGTGAGTGGAAGAATGGCCCAGATGACTCAGTTTATATCATGATATTGTTTTATGCAGGTTGATATCATATGATATGATTGCTATGGAGACTGTATGTCTCTGGACAGTAGATGTATGCTATTGTGGTGGATGTGTTCCATTGGTTGTGACTATGTGTCGTTGATTAAGTAGCCGTGTGCTACTTGGTGTGGTTGTGTACCATTGGATAGTAGTTGTGTACTACTATGGATAGACACAGTTGTGTTCTATTGAATGACATTGTATTGATTGCCATGTAGACTATCAGTAGGGTTGAAAATGATTATCAGTTAGATGGATAGTTAGTGTGTTGATGGACAGACATTCTCCAAACGGAAAATGGTCCAGGACATTTATTCTTCTAGGACATATGTCTAGATTAGAAGAATGGTTCTTGTATCACTCTGTGGAGTGAATGACTTAGTCAGCATCATGCCTGATTACTCAGATGGAGTATGGCTTCAAGAGATGATGCAGTTGATGATATCAGATGATACTGATAATGATGATGGTGCTCGTGATCTAATCATGAGATAGCATGTATGGCTATCATGATGCTACCAGTTGAATGGTATGTTTGTGCTCAAGACCATTGCTTTCAATACCTCCCTAGCTAGGAGGGAGTGTTGATATTATGGTAGTTGCGGGAGGTATTAACCTCCACATGTAACCCTGACAAGAATAGAATATTCCGAGAAGCAAGAAGAAACCCTAAAGCATTGGACATAACCCTAGAAGACAAGTCGGCTAAAGGAAATATTTAATATTGAGTTTTTAGCCTCCAGAATGAGAAGTCGGCCCAAACAGCTAAGGAGGATTAGTATAAATACAGGATGCCAGAGCTCATTTGGACACACACAACTCGCAACTACAAAAATTTAGTTGTGTGCAAGTTTGGAGAGTAGTTGCAACTGCAGCGACTGCAACTTGTATTTTCGGTTTCAGTCTTGGACTCTCTCTTGGTTATGGTTTGGACTTTTTGCCTTGTATGCTAACTCTAGAGAGTGATATGCTACCTTGATTGGCTATTAGGCCTAGGGTTTGCTTCCGAAATTATTCTCTGTCAAGGTTAAGGTGCTCGGGGGTGGCTTCGGCCTATGGTTGGGTGACAATATTGCTATATTGTCTATGGTTAAACGAGCACACCTATTATTTATAACAGAGAGGTCAGCCCTAACTACTAGCATATATCCATCATAAACCCGGATCTACTAAGCAACAAGAGGAATTAAAAGCTCTAGCTGAAAACTTCTCCACGCTTAATAGATATGGGCTTTAAAATTTATCTATGCTAGTATGTATGTTTGAACTTTGTATGTATGAAGTCAACCTTTTATTATGGGGAATTTTTTAACATTACATTCACACATGAAGTAATGTGGATCTCCCACCACTCAAGCTATAGAGCACCTCACTTCTCTTGATGCAAATAGATATGTGCAAGAGAATCCAATCAAACAAGACCCCATTCACGGAGACAAAAGCAAAGGATTCTAAGAATAGAGTGCATACAATCCTACAGAATTTGGCTCCAAAGTTCATCCACATCAACATGTCTAGAATCCTATTTGTTTCCAACTATGGCAGGATACTTCAAATTGGATAAGACATTAAGATCTTTCACGTAGGCCAAATATGGAGAAAACAAAGGACTACCTATGGTTCCTTGGCATTATTGCACTATGCCTAAGTAGGTCTTGCGATTATTGACAAGGCGGGATTTTGGCGATGTTATCCCTCATTATACATGAGGACTTTGATCAAGATTGAAGCACAGTTTTAAAAATCGGTCCGTACGAACTCGGACTCAACCTAGTTGATTGAGTTGACCCCTGACCAAGTCAACTCAACACTGCTCGGTTTGGGGGACTGGTTTGGTACTATTACTGCCCAAACTAGCAGCCTTTGTGAGGGTGCTATTGGGGATAAGCACAACATGAAAAATGCACCACTGTCACCTTAGCACAATCTCCCCTTCAGTTTAGGCCAACTCCTTGAAGCCACGGGGGGAATCCCAATCCTTAGAAACAACCTATATAGTACAAGTCACTTCCAACAACACACCTCAATACATATTAGACAAACCAATGCCTTAGTAGCAAAATGCCTTCAAGATGTTCAACCAAAAGTTAGGGCAGTAACTACTAGAATGTAAAAAGGGTTAGGAGCTAATAATAAAAGTGTTGAAATCTAAAATAAATATGTTACAGCAGAAGTATAAATCAGCACTAAAAAATCACTCTCTAGTTGAAGAGAAAATGCACCTTTAACTGCTCAAGAGTGAGATCTAATTGCACAAATCAAGGGTGAATGATATACCCGAGTTATACCTTGATTATATGTTGCAAATTGGACTAGTTTACTGCTGTCCAATAATTCTTGAATCTGATTATGATTAAAAATCACAGAAAATGTAGATTTTGGGTGAGGAAAAGTACCCCAAGAGTACCTAAAAGCACTTGGAACGATGAACCTTGGGTACTTTATCTAGGGAAATGAATAAACTATGCAAAAACAGTCCAACAATGATTAAATGCAAGTACAAATGAATAATAATAACAAAATTATCTCAAACTTGCAAAAATAGATGGTGAATCCCGCTAAGGTTTCACCAAAAATCTCCAAAATGAAATATAACAGCAATGAACCGCTTAGGAGATGAATTTGACTGTTAACATGTGTTAGATATGTTTTATAAACAATCCACAAGTGAAATATAAGCTAGGGTAGGGTTAGAATGCACCTTTTAAGGTTAAACCCTAGCTTTAAGGTTTCACCAATTCTGATTTTTGTTGCTGTAATTTAATTTCCAGAATTAGTAAACACCTTAAATCAGCAGCAAAACATTAGATATAACCTTGAAACACAATGCCAATAGGGCCGATTTGTCTTCTTAGGGTTAGAAATTAGCAATGAAACATAAACCCTCGAATGAAAGTGTCTAGAAAATGAAAGTAAACCGTTAGCTTTGTACTAGACAATGAAATAAATATTAATGATGGTTTATCTTTTATATTTTTTTGTATTTTATATGACATGAAAATAAAATAATTGAATTTTTAAGGTTTTAATGGTTGGTTGTTGGAGTTAAGCTCAATGTCTTGTCTCCACTTATGGGGTCAAGAAGTATGCCCCTTTAAAAATTGATCATCCATGCTTATGGATTGAATGAGACTAGGGCCACAAGGCTAGTACTCTCTTGTCTAATCAAGACAAACCATGAAAACCAAGGCCCTACAAGAAGGGTTTCCCCAAGGGAATAGCCTTCACCAACAAGATCAATAAAAGACTTGAAAGAATACTTAAAACCTTTTCCAAGGAGTATAGAACTAATCAAGACAAGAGATAAGCACTTAACAAATCGTTTTAGGGAAGAAAGAAGAGATACAAACCCTAGACGTCATCCCTCCAAGTACTTGATAACTCCTCAATGGATCGATCTTGCTAGTTTATGTAGAATCTTGGATCATTTCACAATAGCCTTTAAAATTACCAAGAGGAATAACCAAGAAAGATAGAGCTTCAAGAATTGTCACCAAGAAAACACTAAGTAAAGATCTTCTATTAAATGGCTCCAATATATCATGATCTCCAACAATTCACAACAATTTGGAATGAGAGGAGTGCCTTTATTTATAGATGAGGCTCACAACTCCTTCCCATTCTTTAGTCCCTAAAATAAACCCAAGGAAATAAAATAAGAGTGACTTGTCATCCAAATAATTTGGAGACGAAGTCAAATTACAATTAAACAATTCTTTACATGCTAGAAACCCACATTAAAGGGGACGGCCTCAACAAAATGTGCTCAAAGAATGCTCAAAGAATGTCCATAAATCCTTGAAATATGTCTCCAAAGTATGACCATGTCCATACCTAAGGTCAAGGCACCTCCATGAAGCATGGGAGTGATCCTCCAAGTGAAAAAATGGATTATAAAACCCCAACAAGAACGATGTCAAGCTTCTAAGAGGGCCGATTTGGCTCCAAGCTACAACGTTGCACTTGAAAAGGGCTTGGAGGGCCTCAAAACATGGCAAGGAATATTCCTTATCCATTCTATCTCAAACATCCACCTCAAAGAGGGGGGACGACCTCATCCCAAGCCAAAAATAAGCACTAAGTGGATGGCTTCTTCAATTTTCTCCATAAGTAATCAAAGGGTGATCAAAAGCCCCTCCACATAGCAAGGAATGAGTGCCATTTCATCGTCATCAAGTGCAAAGTCACGTAAGTGACCTCCACATTATCCAAGTGGCTTAAAATAAACCCCACGACTATCATAAAGAGCCCCAAGAGAGGTCGGCCCTCCTTTAGTGAAGAAAATGATTTAAAAAGGTGCGAAAGGAGGGGGGCATTCTAGCATCTAACGCATGGAAAGTGTAGAGGATGTCCATGTGGACGAAAACAGCCCGTCCATGCCTTAGAGAGTGTGACCAATGCCTCAAAATCCGTGATATGCCTCAAAAGATGTGAGACTACCTGAAGAAATGTGACATTGGATGATCAGGGGCAGAATAATCTCTAATGGCCAAAATGCAGTACATACATAAGAAAAAGAGGGTCCATGTGGGTAAAATAAGGTGTGCTAAACCACGAGTGTGACAGCCCTTACAAAGCAGAATCACCTTTTACATAGTAGCAAAATAATAAGTGAATCGCTAGGGCCCCATAAATCATGTGTTCTAGTAGATCCACCTCAAAATGCATGCATACCTACCCAGGATATAAATGCTTGACTTTAGAGGGAGTTACCACCTCCAAGGGGTAGTCAACCAGAGCAATAAAACCAAGCACCTTGAGAATGGGGACTAAAAGGACGTGCCATGACCGTCCACCTGAGGGAATCTGGGTAACCTCTAACCAACACTTGTACATCAAGTCATCCCATCATGACCACATACAAAGAAATCATCAAACTTTGGGCACATCGGAGTGGTCACATCTCATGAAAAAATGTAGGGTACACTGTAAAGAATCTAGGGTATAATAGGTACCAAACCAATCGAGTCAAGGCATGACTCGGTTGGTTCAATACCAAACCGGTCCAACTCGGTCAAGTCCGTACCTACTCAGCCAAGTTGGTCAAGGACCCCACCGTGGCACACTATTCATGGAAAAGTCAATTTTTTTTAAAAGTACCCAATACCTAAACCCTACCAAAAATTATAAAAAGACTCCTTGTCTATTTGCCTCACACCTCTCTCATTGAGCATTTGTAAGCATTTGGAGTTTTCGAGCAGCATTGAAGAGTAGTGGTTTTATAGCCTATGTTGAGGATCTCATTTCTAGCGGTGGTGATGAGTTTGATGATTGATCATGTTGATCAATGATTTGTACCATGTACTATGTTGTAGGCCAGTAGCTTGTAGCATGTTTTTCAAACTCTAGAGCCCATTTAAAGCCTCATTGATTATGTATTTTGTCGCTGATATGTATTGCACTTGGTACCATTTTGATATATTCACCCTTACATGGTATATACATGAGTAGACATTGTATATTTTGTCTCTAATGGTTTGGAATCTTTAAAATATATCTTTTTCATTAAAATTTAAATATTTTATGTATTTTTTAGTAAACTAAGTCATTAAAATCAGATTAGTCCGTGTCATGGCCGAGTCCAAGATGACCCTCAACCAATTCTGAATCTGAGTCCAAGTTTTAAAACATTCAATTGAAGACCCTACCCAAACAAGCTGCATATGGAGTATGATGGCTTATGAGCCATATTTTGTTATTTGTATGCACAAATATCATTGACTATCATTCAAATTGGCATCATCATTACACATGTGACACTCTCCTAGACAATTCCCTTGTGACAATTTATCCATTGACCACTTTGTGGGTGCTAAGGTGTCATGTTGAGGATTGTCTACTTGCACACTTATTCATCTATTGTTGTTGCCCCTAGAGCACATTGTTACCCCTCATATTAGATGAGGCTTATACATGTGATTTTCATCACAACACTTGTGATTTTTATCACAAGGATTGAGCTTGTAGGTTGACATTGTTGGATCATTTGATGGATTGGGTGTGCATGTTTGTTTTGGCTTATATCCTTTGGTTTTATTGATGCTTGGGTGGTTGCTAGAAGGCATTGGATGAGGTGTTCTCATGTGCTAATGGTGTTCTAGTTGGTGAGTTTGCATGTTTGGAGTTTCATGAAGGGTTTTTCTTAGCATTCATATATTTATTTACCCTTGGTGAATTTCATGGAGTGGGAACCCATCAACTCAAGGTTGCCCTAAGTTTCAAGTGTTAATAATTTGCTCCTTGGTGTGATGATAAAACTAGAGTGCTTTTCCATGGTTTCTAAGTTCTATTATGATAATGATGTATTGATCTTCATAGAGGAGGAGTGCCCTAGTACTTTGACTCTTTTTGCAAGGTTCTAGCAGGATTATTGATGTATTTGTGAAGCTAGAACCCCCTAGGAGATATGGGTGCATTTCACACATGTACCATCTTCTTATGTTATGTTTAACATCCCTTGGTTGATCCCTCCCCTATGGCACACATGTTGAGGATGATTTTGGGGGTTGTTTGAACTTGTTTTGACCACATGGAGGCCTAATATTGGAGCACCCTAGATCTTTTGCTATGGTTTTTATTGGAGTCCCCTCCCTCTTTCCACGTATATTGAGGCATGCATGATTTATATTGTTATTTTATTGTTTGAGAGGTTGGTACACTTCTCAAGGGGACCTTCTTGTGTGCTCATGATTTTGGTAAAACAACACATGTTTTTCAAAACAGGTGATCGTTTTCATGGATCCAACAACTTTGGCACACTTCTCTAGGGTACATTTCTTGTTTGGGTTATTCTATTATTTTTTGAAGTTACAACAACCTCATCACATTTCTCTAGGGCACACTTCTTGGCACATTCTTCAAGGGCGCCTCTCCTACTCAAATATTATTATATTATTTGTTTGGTCAAGGAAGTTATTCATGCAGATGCTTCGAAAGTTGTTCAAAGATTATTCTATGGATTGTTGGCTCCTTACTCCTTGCACACATGGAAGTTTGTTGCACATTAAAAATAGTGTTATGGAGTTGGTTGATGAAGCACCCTAGCTTTAAGAGGTTGGTTAGAGTCACAGGTGCCTCTATAAAAGTTTATTGAGGACATATTGGTGGAAGAGCATTATTGGGGTCAAAGTACCGTCAAACCTGATTCGTCCCCCTTTGAGCCTTGTTTCACATGTGGGAAACCTCCCCTTGAAGGTCACACATGTGAAGAGATTTATTATTGTTTCTTGGAGGTGGTTACATGGTCAACTACTTAGAGGAAATGCCCTACATTCTAGTAGCTATTTTCGGAGGTGGTTATTAACTAACTCCATTATTTTATCATTTTTGAACTTTCTCATGGAGTTAATTACATAAGAACACTAATATATTATTTGCCTTAGAGCAAAGGATGATTATTGTATTGTATCTTCTAAGAGAGGAGATCTCAACAACTCATTTCTACTTTTCATAAGGGGTTTGTTGAGGAGGTTAGAAATGTAATATTTTATTGTATTCCTTGGAGAACTAATGGATCTAGGAAAACAATTGCTTGTTTACATAATTGAGCATTGACTATTCTAACACAATTTATTGTTTACAAGCATTCTCTCTGAACATTTTACTATCTTTGGCAGGGACGGGCAGACGCATCCCCGGGACAGCTAGAGCACACCCCCAAATTTTTCAGGGGACGACAAGTTGGGGACAGCAATAATATATATATATATATATATATATATATATATATATAAATCTAGAATTCACCATAAACATGTGTAGTTGCTTCAAGCTTGTAGGCATAACAAAACAAGATATACTATATAGTATTATGCACAGCCCTTACACTTGCCAATGCTGAAAAAAATCAAGCAATTTAAAAAAAGGCTAAGTGCCATTCCATTATTGTAGACATGAGAAAAATGCAGTTTAGCTTTGGGAAACTGAAGTGTAACTATTTTCAATTTGAAATAAGGTCCATGAAGGATTTATGAGACAGAGAATTGAATCTATAGCGGCTTTTCTTCCTCATATTTCTTGTTATTGATGATTATGTTAAAACATAAAAGGCATTCCCTTCTCAGAAAATTTTGCAGATTTTTAAAGTTGTGTTGAAAACCACTATAAAACACTTTGGTTCTGTAAAGAGATTAGATTCATATTTTAGATTAAGAAGGTGATTGAATAAGAATTTATTCAAACATTTAGTACCCAATCCAAGTCACTACTATCTGATTGTTTTCACCGGACTTGAATGACTACTGGAAACCCATGTACAATATGTAAAAGCTAAGATGACCCGAAAAATGAGAAGAACAAGAGCGATAACCACAAGGATCAACCCTTTGAAATGTTGTGTTTCTTGTTTTTTTGACATGGAGGCTTTGCTTGTTGTAATGTTGTTGTTGAAAATACAATATTTAAATCACCAAAAACCCAAATCGAAACCCATCATACAATACCCATGTTTTGAGCTGCAACTTGTACAAAAGATTTAGATTTAGTGCAATACAAAAACAATGGATGGGAAAAATTATCATATTGTCCAATCATCAATGTCCATGATTGTCAAAACCGAAGATATATACCCAGAATATCCCCGAAATCTGCCCAGAAAATCCTTGAAATCTGCCCAAAATATCCCCGAAATCTGTCCGAAATGTCCCTGAAAACTGCCCAGAAAGTCTTGGGGACAGCCAGCAAATCCACGAGTCCCCGACGAAGTCCCCAACAGTTTGGGGATGTTTCCTAAGGGTCACCAAGTCCCCACAATGCGGGAACAGCGGGTACGCAGGTTTTTTTGGGGGGGACAAGTCCCCGTGCAACATAGTGGTGAAGGCAAAGTGCATGTGTAGCCTACTCTAGTCTAGACACAGTTTTCTAGGATGGTAGGGCATGCAAAGGAGGGTAGGGCTAGGCACTCTAACCTAGGTGCTTATGGTTAGGTAATTTTTAGTGTACAACCTTAGCCTCCCCTGTAAAGGGAGGCAAGGTCTCTATCCTTATTCATTCTGTTCAGTAGAGAGCAGTGAGTGGATAGAGTTAGGATTTGAAGCATCCAGTATTTCTTGTTTTTGGAGTAATAAAACAGTGATGTGATTTGAGTTTCAAATCTGTTGTACTTGCTGTTGTAATTTTCAGTTTGATGTGTTTCAGTTCGTAGTAAAAATCAGATTGCAATTTGGATAGTAGGTTGGGTCAAATTGCTAGGACTGTTACCATGTGCTAAGAATTTCAATAGTTCCCAGGTCGATTGCAAGTCCATGTTGACTAGGGAACTCAATCATTGCAGGTCAACTATCACGCCACCATAGACAAGGCATGCATATTGTAAGTCGATAGGGTGATCCGACGGTGCACCTAGGATGGGACCGATGAACTGACACCTCCTCCACACACTCATATTGCATCATTACCTCCTTCATGTATAATACCACGTCGGTAGCTGGTCCTCGTGAGTGCAGTTGACTCTGAACTTGTAGACAACTATCCACATGTATACATGATCAAGACACAGAGGTCGACTACCCTTCCACATCTCTTCTCCCCGTTGGAGCTCTATGAGTCAAGCCTGTAGTCTTGTGGATTTGGTGCACTAGCATTCAACCTTGGTCAAAAGAGCCTTCAATCTGCCAAGCCATTTTGACTTTGTCTATGATCCATTTTGGAACACTAAGGGCACAACAAATAGATGAGGTTCATATGAAAAGAAAGAAAGATTAGTGATTGGTCACTATGCCTTTGATGACAACTGCTAGTTGACTCAAAGTACCCACACATCATTTTAATAGTAATAATGTTGCCATTTTATTGTATATATCTAAAATAGAAGCTATGATCTTAAAATCTTAGGGATGAACTGTCTTGCTGTCCACATCTATTTTTAAATGCATACAATAATTCAAATTCAATAAAGCTGTATAAATCATCACTCAATTAAGAAGTTTGAAAAAGAATAACACAATCTGATAAAATTACATTAAAAAGACACTTGCAAGCAATCAATATCATGGAATAAAGGAATTAAAAAAACAGCCCTGACTATTACCTTATTGAAGTATAATGCAGAATATATTAAACCACTAAGTGGACATTATATGTCTGTGTTGGAAAACATAACGATTTCTAGATAACTATATTATCAAAGATGATAAATGGATTTAATAACTAAATAATTTGGATTTGAATTAAAAAATATCTTTGTAATCTTCTCAAGGATGCATTGCAAACATACTTTTTGAAAATGATCACGTGAATTATATTAATGCATCAGCCAAACATGAAATGATCACGTGAATTATATTAATGCATGGGCAAAACATGCTCAATGGACTCAAAATCCACAGACATGTCATATATAATGCCCATAAATTAAGCAAACAGGCAGAAGAAAATAGAGCATTCCTAATCTCACTTTAAGGCTTAAGCCATATAAAAAGTTCCAAATTAATAGAGGCGATAAGAGTAATCAATGTATAAGACCTGTGACAATCAAAAGTACTACACTGCCACTGGAAAACAATGCTGGAAGTAATCTAGTGAATGAAGAAAATATCCACGATGCCAATGCCAGCACAATAGCGTACCCTACCTGCAAAAGCATCCAATGAATATAATAACTTAGAAATCTGAATATACTGAAATTACAATTTCATATTTTCTTAACGGAGATTCATTTTGTAAATCCAGAGATGGGAATCAAATTACAAAATGTATAACATCAGAACCCTAGGAATGCTAAAGGCCTAAGAAGAAGTTGATGCTTATCTCAAAAACCATCTTCATTTGCTTGACATGGAAAATCTATGCATCAAATAGGCATACCAGCAAAAAACAATATAAAAGGCCTCCTAATGTACTAGCAGGTTGCCGATGACCAAACAATGGGACCTCCCGCAGAGAGTCAACAAACCTGCAAAAAAGAACATATTTATGTTTGACCACTGAAATTCATCACAAAGAACCTAAAACAAAATTACAAACAACAACTATATATGTGTGTGTGTGCTGCAGCACACAAAAAAATTTAGAGAAACACTCTATCTATCCATCTATGTATATAAGAGGAAATAAGTGCAAGAATTGAAGCACACACATAGTAAGGTATTCCAAACAATGCACATTGCATTATAAATACCAAGTATAAATGCATAAGGCCTAGCAACCTCCATTAGAGGCTGCCAAGAGACAATTTCCACATGGCATACTCCATCACTACTAACAATATAAATCACTGACCATTTTAAATCAACACACACATAAAATATTTCAATATCATAATAAAGTGCTTGACACAACTTTATAACTTAGTCAATTCTACTGTGAATGTCTCTCCTCATGCCCATTTAAGATTTTCGTTCAGGATAACCATCTGTCCTGCCATCCTTGTCAGCACTGCTTGAACTGAATGATCATCTTGGCTATGGTTGCTTTTGCTTCTGGCTGTATGGGGTCTTCACCCATTTCCTTTCCCAATATCCATGACCATGGTGGCCTCACCAGCATCCTTGCTTAGTTCTTGCTCTCACACCCTTCCTTTGTTGGTGCAACACCTGAATTTTGGGACTGCCAATAGCCCTTATGCATCCTCACTTCAGCTAGAAGCTCAGTTCAGATACCTGGCACTCTTGACTATCAGCTTTGCTTCCATTTCACATGAATTTTTCTCAGAGCCAACAATGAACAGTCGGGGTCATCCAGGTGTGGACCGGTCTGGTTCACTGATTCTGATAACACTGTTTAAAACACATCTAACATTAAAATAAGAGGGCAGCATTCTATCACAACCTTCCAATCCAAGAAAAAACATCAAACTTTGACAGTACACAATTTAATAAATTTAATATATGTAGGATGCAGACATACAAACTTTTACACAACACACCAAGATCAGCTGTCATGTCTAGTTGTTGAGCTAGAAACTTTTACACAACACACCAAGGTCAGCTGTCATGTCTAGTTGTTGATAGATGTCTATATTATTAAGAAATGCCCCCAATATCCCTGACCATAGTAGCCTCACCAACATCTTTTCTTGGTCCTTGATCACACTCACGTCCTTTGTTGGTGCAATACCTGAATTTTTGGACTACCAATAGAGTTGCTATCACTCAAAATTGTCACTTAGGGAATCAGTCCCAAGGGGGTCAAATGATCCGCTAGGGATGATGCCCTTGTCACCACCATAATCACTCTCACTTCTAACTTAGTGCTTCTCTAACTCAAGGGGAGTATCCCTAAGAAAATTTGTATCTTTAAATTCTGATGATAAAAGTGACTGGTGTCTTGGTCAACTCAGGCAATGGAGAGAAGAAGAAACACGAAAAATATGAAGATATCGGTAGAGAAAGTTAAACATTGAATCCTACTAATCAAAATCTTCCAATGTTGAATCTAAAAACAGATGAGAGCGATCATAAGAACGAATTCTCAAACATTCATCACAAATCAAAGAAAGAATGATTATTACTTTTCATTAATCAGAGCTGCTTAGTCAAGTACACAGTCTAAAGAATTTCACATCATCATCATGCCTAAACAGAGGCCTAGGGGGGTACAATAATGCCCTAAAATCCTTATCCCATATAACTCCTGAAAATTAAAAGGAAGATTGTAGTAGAGTTTGATCTATGAGTACATAAGGAAGCTGCTTAGAGACTTAACATGAAAGGTAGACACCCCAGATGGGGTGCCATGCAGCTAACATGCAGCCCATGCTATTTATGAGGCCTGCCGCCACCCTCGCCTTCAATTCTTGGATGGAGGACAAAATTTATCGCACTCCTGGGCAGGTTGGTGTTAGAAAAATGGGTGTGCTCGTTTAACCATAAACAATATAGCAATATTGTCTCCCAACCATAGGCACAAATGCCACCCCCGAGCACCTTAACCTTGACAGAGAGAAGAATTCCGGTAGCAAATCAATAGCCAACCAAGGCTACTGCACCAAGCAAAATAACCAAAGACCAATCAGAAATTCCAAGCCAGAAAAACCGAAAATACAAGTTGCAGTAGCTGCAGCTGCAGCTACTCTCCAAACTTGCGCACAATTGATTTTCTGCAATTGCGAGTGAGTGAGTTCAAATGAGCTCTGCTGTCCTGTATTTATACTGCTCCTTCTTAGCTGTCTGGGTCGACTTCTCTTCCTGATGGGTAAAAACTCAGTATTAAGTATTCTCTTTAGCCGACTTGTCTTCTGGGGTTATGTCCAAGGCTTTAAGGTTTCTCTTGCTTTCCGAAATATTCTAGTCTCGTCAAAGGTTACAAGTGGAGGTTAATACCTCCCGCAGCTACCATAATATCAACACTCCCTCCTAGCTAGGGAGGTATAGAAGATAATGGTCTTGAGCACAAACATACCATTCAACTGGTAGCATCAACATAGCCACACAGGCTATCTCATGATCAAATCATGAGCACCATCATCACTATCCAACTGGATAATCTCCATGGCAATCAGATCAATGTCATCCAATAGAACATTATTGTGTCTATTCATAGCAGTATACAACTACTATCCGGTGGTACACAACCACTCTCAATAGCACACTGCTACTAACCAGTGACCCATAGTCACTATCAGTGGATCGCATCCACCACAGTAGCATACAACTATTGTACAAAGACATATAATCTCTCCAACAATCATATCATCTAATATCAATCTGCATAAACAATATCATGATACGAACTGAGTCATATGGGCCATTCTTCCACTCACATCTGTGAGATCTGAAAGAGCATTTGCCCTCAGAAAAATAAAACATCAGCCATGGGCTATCTGGACTATTCTTCTCAAGCATAGAAGAATAATTGTCCCTGATTT
>ML779199.1:794059-808302 GCA_009831015.1 Picea engelmannii
CATCTCAGCTTTTAGTTCATCAGAAACTTTCAAGCATGGTTTTATATTCCCCCTTGCATGGGCTAAATGTTGCTTGATCCTATGAATACCTCCCCCACCAACCTCCTTTTGGCAATAATTACAAACCATTTTCTCACCAATCAATTGACAATGAAGCCATGTTGGATCCCTCTTTTATTTAGGAGCCATGGAAACAAATAAAAATTTGCAAATAAAAACCCTATGTTTTTTTTATTTCTAGGAGAAAACAACAATAATTTTAAGGAAAAAACAACAACAATTTTAAGGAGAGTAATCACTATGGTTTTTGGGAGTAAGTGCATAGTTTACATACCTTGAAATCTGCCCCAAAAAACAAGCTCCAAATCTGCCCAAGAAAACTTGTCCAAGTCTGCTCCAAATCAGCTCCAAATCTGCCCAAGAAAACTTGTCCAAGTCTACTCCAAATCAGCTCCAAATCAACTCCAAATATACTCCAGGAAACTCAGCAAAAGAACTCTCCAAATAAACCCAACAATCAGCTCTTCAAATCAGCCTAGCAACCTCTCCAAATCAGCCTTGCAATCAGCTCTCTAAAATCAACAAAAACCCTTAGCTCACAAACTCAAGAGAACCCAAATGAGTAGTGTGAGTGAAATAGAGGGGGTGGGGTTGCTTTTATAGCTTTATTAGGGGCTTTAGACAATTCTAGAACCCTCACATGCATGCCCCTTTTCTTATTACTATGAACAGCTCTCTAATGAATGAGACCAAGTGTAATCTTGCAAACTTTGCTCTTCATAGTGATGACATTTGCTCTTCATAGTGATGACAGTAGCATATAAGTTAGCTGGACCGGATGGATCTCTCTTTGGAGATAATTTTATATGTAAATAAATAAATATCTAATTCCTTAGCAATATCCCAGTACCTTGACATGGATACCTTGACAAATGCCTTGTTCTGGCATTTTTAAGAACCCATATCCAAAGGTAGTTGGACATTTTTACAACTCCACTTACAGCTTCATGGATTGAATTTCTACCAATAACATGGGTGCTTTGCTGAGAACCCATATCCAAAGGTAGTTGGACATTTTTACAACTCCACTTACAGCTTCATGGATTGAATTTCTACCAATGACATGGGTGCTTTGCTGAATGTGCCGGTCTAGAATTTTGCTTAAGAAACCATATCCACATATAGTTAGTCACAATGTTGCAAATGAAAATATTGTTTTGGGGATATATTGCCGAGAGTCCGGAAATAAACTTATCGAAAATATAGGGGAAAATATTGGAAAATATTGGCAAGCACGGCAAGCATAAACTTGGATCTAAAAATCTCAGAAAATATTGGAAACATCAGCAACGTGAAAAACTCGGAAACATCAGCAACCTGAAAAACTTAGAGAAAATTCGGAAATATCAGAAGAAATCGGAGATATTTGCAACACACCGTCCAACTCAACTCGGTCGTATCTAAAAGAAAAAAAAAGGTAAACAGGGTTATAATAATTGCTTCTGTTCATGGATATGTTACTCTCGTTACGGATGGGGTGATAGCCCTCTGGAAACCCATGTTTTCTGTTGGAATGTACCATGAATCACCTGACAGGGTAACCATATAAATCAAATCCCTTGTCCTTTTTATCTAGCAAAAAAATTATCTGCCAGGAGAAAAAAGGCCTTAATTCTCTGAAAGGTATTTTAAGAACTTGCAAGCATGCAACCTAATTTAATTGTCTGAAGTCTGTTTTGCTGTGGTCTAGCAGTAAGTGGGATGCTTACCACTGCAATGACTCAAGTTCGAGTGCCAGTGAACTTGCCCCACCAATAAAGGGCTGCTTTAAAGCAGAAGAGAAGAGACCACAGTTACATCAGTTGTCTCATTATCTCATAGTTTCTAGTAATATAATAATAATTTTTTAAATAATTTATTTACAGAACCATTTTTATGAAAATAGACCACGATTTTCCAGCATCCGAGTGAACTTAACGTGCTCGGTAAACCAAATTCGCAAAATTTCCCAACCATTCATCTAAATTCACGACTAAAACCAAAGCAAGCAGTTCAAAATTCTAGAAAACAGACAGCTGAGTTATATTCAAATTTACAGAGTAGTAAATTAGTCCTCTGGCACGCCATTACTGCCATCGGAGTCTGCTAAGAGGCCCTAGATTGAAGGTTATTTCATGTATATCAGAATTAGTAATCTCTGCTGAAAAATAATATAAGATCACAACAATTCAGGTGTTAAGATATGACAAAAATCGCGAAGAAAATAAATTGCATTGGTTGAAAATTCTGGTTGTAAACCCCCGAAGGATAAATCTTTAGCAGAAAGGAAATGCTTAAACACTGGAATCGGTTGAAAAGCTGAAGGATTATTTACATACATATTGGCATTTTCAGATGTAGCAGGGAGGGCGAGACTCGCTTGCCTCCCGCTAGACGCGAACCAGCGAGACATTGTTCCCGCTATGCAATATCTTCTGTAATTTCCCCTCTTGATCCTCTTGCCATTAACCTCCTTCGGCGATCACCCTGTACTGATTCTGGTTCAGATTGATGAAATTACACGTGAGAGAAATAAGACGTGTAACGATATAGATATTAAAACTACAGAATAGTTTGCTTGGAAAGGACGGAATGATTGCGGTGGTTTTCGACCTGTACACAAACCAAGTTAATAATTTATTTTTGTTGGGTTTAAATGCATCCCCGTTGCTTCGAAATAACGGAATGATTGCGGCGGTTTTCGACATGTACACAAAGTTAATTTAGTCTAAGCTTTATATGTTTTTAACTTTTCCGGATTACCACCGGAATTCAGTAACGCGGTTGTTCTTAAAATTGCAATTTTACAGTCCTCAGGAACCCCATGGAACCCTAAATACGTATGTTGAATCACTAAAATCTATCAGTCTAATTATCGGTTTTTGAACAAAATCATAAAAAAACATTGACTAAAAAGAATAAAAACATAGAAGGTTAAACTACATTTAGGTTTAAATGCATCCCATAAATGCCAACAAGCACACCATAGTTATTTAATTTAAGGTATTAAAAGAAATGTATATGTATATAATTAAGAAGGTACATTTTAAATCAATTTAGTTTGTGGAGGGAAATTAACTTTCAAATTTTTGTCATTATTTGAATTTGGATTGCAACATTTCATCTCAACCATTAAATGATAATCTAATGAATTACAAAGGTTTTACCATTCAAGAAATGATTATTTTGACTAAGTAATGGTAAGTGAGGTATTTATTTTGTCAAAGTTGTTTACTATTTTTATTCGGCTTAATTACAATAAACATTCCCTTTGCAAAGGTATATCAACCCATGAGAGATGAACATATTACTTGGAGAACTGAACTTTGATGGGGCAATAACAACAACCTGCTTTAGATGTGACGTGTCGCTTTGGAACTCTTTAAGTCAATTTTGATAAACTCTCATGAATCTATGATTGGACCATAGTCTCACTGACTATGATTACAGTGATATTCGAAATAGGTTTAAGCATATGTTTCATATATGATGCCCATCATTTCACGTGGATGTGTCACTTTGATTTATAGTAAAGAGGACCCAAAAAGCATATTGGCAAAGACAATGTCAATATAGACTTAGTGAGGATGTCATTGCATCTACCTACAAACAAGCATGTGTGATGTCCCCTTCTGCTTGATTAGCATGGGAGGATGACTCAATAGCCTATACGACTCTCGTAGGCTATATAGTCATTGATAAAGGGAGTCAAGGAGACGTCATTTAGTTAAGATGTGTAATATTCCTAAAGTGACATTAATTAAATAATTAATTATTTAAACATTAAAAAGTAATTTTTAATGCTTAAATGAAAAATAAAAGGGTTATGAATGAAGGATCTAGAAGGGGTTGGAAAAGTATAAAAGAAGGGTAAACCCTCACCTCTCATTATTATGTTTTGATCTCTTATTGTGGTGCTCTTGGAGACAAGGGTTTCTCTAGGGTTTTGGCAAAACTCTTCCATTGCTAGTCTAGTTTTGGTGGCACAATATCCACCCTAACTGGAGGGGGGAGCTCATCCAGAGTTTTCATTAACCCTTCATCTTGGAGTTTATCTGTAGCATAATTGGAACGACAAATTGTGGGAGGATTCTTGGGCTTCTTGGAGATCGATCTGCTTTCTTTCTGCAAGGACATAACTTGGAAGATTTGTTGAGGTTGATTGGGAGGGTCGATCTCTTATTTGACTAGGTCATGGGACTGTCAAACATGATTGTGCAGGCCGCAAGGGTTAAAGGAGGCTATGAATTGTCCCTTTAGGTAGCATCGTGAGCCAGGAAGGTGTCGCAAGGACACTTACAAGCCACAGCGGTTATCTAGGAGGGTTGAACCCTCACGCATTGTAGGTTGTGGGACTTCAAGAGGGCAGTTGAAGCCAAACATGCCACCAGAAGGGTTGTTATAGGTCATAGGGTTCAATTGTTATGACGGAGGGGTACCATAATTGTTGGGTCATGACCCTATCTCTGTTTAGAGGTCGATCTAGGGGTATGCGACAGTATGATGTTGGGTAACAACTTGTGACAAAGGAAATAGGGCCAAGGAGAGGTTTGCATCAATGTAACAAGGTTCTGTAGCGGATCAACAGCCAAGAGAGCTTTCGCATTTACCTCGGGTTTATTTACATCGTTTATTGTGTATCTAGGAGACTACATGTATTGTTGTTGTTGCAGCCATTAGGGGTTATTATAGTTTGTTTTTTGCATAATTTTGTGGTTAATTGTTGTTGTTGTTGCAGCCATTAGGATTGCGTATTTTGGAGATATTTTATGTTGTTGGGAGATCTTTGTATTGTTGTGACTTGGGGTTTCAAATCAAAATAAGATGCCATGATTATCTACCCTACTTTTAGTATGATGGTTGCTTGCAATGTGTTTGACAATGTCCTTCTCTTTAAAATATATGCAATATGTTTATAAGAAGATACCATCAACAAAGTGTTTAACAAAATTACATAAAGTAAAAAACAATTTCTTGGGTAGCAAACAGGATAGTATAGCCTAGCCTAGTTGGGGGACATTACAACATGCCAAAGTCAACTTATGTGCATGTAGTGTTTCATAAACCAACCATCTTTGGTGCATGTAGTGCTTCATAAAGCAACCTTCTTCGATGCATGTAGTGCTTCATAAACCATCCTTCTCCAATGCATGTAGTGCTTCATAAACCAACCTTCTTTCATAATTGTTGTTAAAGAAATCCTCAACCAAAAAGACCACACACTAAGGGACCCACAAAATACATAAACATGTCTAAGCAATGTCCACACTCTATTGAGGGGGGAATGGTATTGCATTCACCTTCAAAGATGTGCCTCGAAGCTACTTTTTTAGATTGATAAAGCTTTTGGTGCATGTAGTACTTCATAAATCACATTTCTCTCATAATTGTTATCAATGAAATTCTCATTAAGGAAGACCACAAGCAAAAGATGTTGCACAATGCTTGTCCTTGAAAGGGAAGTATAGCTATAACTATGGAAAAAAATAGACTAGAAATTAGAAATAAAGAGCAAAAAAGAAAGGAAAAGAATGCTAACACAGAGATCATGCCTACAAATTTAAGTAATGGAGCAAAATGTACCCAATGAACACAATTAAATTTGTTGAATGTATTTATAAAATGATAAGAGATACCAGTGAAAGGGGAAACCTATATTTATACCAGTGGAAAAGTAAAGACCTTAACTTAAAGTTGGAGTTACTAATAAGAGTGATTGGGCATGTTACCACATATATCGAATGGGGTTACATATGTGGTACTTGATTGCACGAGTCCATTTTGGGGCAGATTAATATCTTGATCCTAGCCTTCAAAAGGTTAGGATGTTGGTAAAGGCAACTTATAGCATAGGATGTGAAGTAGCTTATGTGGTGGATCATCATGGCTTGGTTCTTTCTTCATGTGTATATCTTGGTTGATAGAGCTTCGAGGTTTTGTGGTTATGATACTTTGATTGAGATACTTCTTGGCTACATGGTATATCATTGGTGGATGTTGTGATGGTTGCCTTAGAACTCTTTATTATGACTATGATTTGTGGTGGGTTGCCCCCTTTATTTACCCTAAAGATATCAACTTAACTTTATTTTCAACATAAATTTGTGGTGGGTTGCCCCCTTTATTTACCCTAAAGATGTCAACATAACTTTATTTTCAACATAATATATATATATATTAAAGGAACCCCTCAACTTATTACCCCAAGTTCTTGTAAAAATATACCATGTGGGCACATTTGATTAAAGTTATATGAAACCACAGCCAAGTTTTTTAACCATGTGCATAAAGTGGCACACATGTTGAGGAGAAATTATTTTGTAGAGGGGGGCTTTTCATATTAAGCCAAGCATAATGTATATGACTGAGGGGTCCACATATATGGTTTTGAAAAATGGTGAGGTAAATTTTCTATGAGGCCGCCCTTACTTGACTCCATAGGCCACGATTGAGAAATTCATATATCATAATGTGGAAAGGACTTTCCATGCTAAAGCTTCATTATATGAGGGTTGTTGCACCAAATATTAAAGGAGGGCATACCTTCTGAGTGGGCCTAGCTTATAGAAGAAGTTAGGTGCTCCTCTCCCTTTTGGAAATCTAGTCATTGGGTTATTTTAGGCCACCCTTGGCTCATTGAAATCGTTGTTGAAGGGTTGCATACATGAGGCTCTTCTCATTTTGTAAACAACTTGTGGTTGGTATGTTGGTGTGCCCTAGAGGCTGAGGTTTCTGCTATTGGTATGCTTATAGAATCAAGGATTTCTTCATCAAATGTTTTGGAGTTGTATTCCCTTGGTAATATTGTTCTTTCTTGTGGGAAAATTTTCATTTGAAATATTTTCTTTGTTGTAACTTTCTCTATTTATGGTAAAAACACTCATAAATATTTAATAACAAATTTTATATGAAATAGCATGTCTTTGTCTAAGCTGGCAAGATTTTGCAAAGTAAATTCCTAAGCAATTTAGAACCAAAAGATTAAGGTCGGCCCAACTTGAACAACTTAGCTAGTGCACCTTTTCTTTACTTTTTTTTAGTAGAGTAATCTCCCTCAAAAGGATTTGCAAGACCCCATTTTCCCAAATTGTCCCCCAAGGCACTGGCACGCCTTCTTCAACCAAAGAATTCTACTTTTGGACTCTATTTTTGGTGAAGAATAGATATAGAATTTTTTTGGGGTTTGTTCTTCTTAATCCAACACAATTCTAGTGCCCAAATTCAAGTGTTGGCACCTTTTCCTCACCCTACATCTCCAAAAATTAATTTAGTAAGTTTCATTCATGAGTTGGGCTACCAAATCCGCCCTCCTTTTCATCATTTGGGAGTTGGGTTCATCTTTAATTTCGTGAAGAGTGACTTGGGAAAACCCGTAAAGTACCATATACACAGAACATGGTATATCTTTTGGATTGGTACCTTTTATACATTACTGGAAAATATATATATATATATATTGCATCATATATACGTACCACAGAGAGTATGTTTGTTTTGGATTTGTTCATTAGAGGCTACAGTTGTTGATAAATAATATATCTATGTGCATTTCTAGAATTGTTGTCTATTAATTGTTTATACAAATATGTGAATGAAATCTCTACAGTCTGACAACAACGTTTCTTGTGATCATTTGCATGTTGGTTAAACAATTATATTTGCATGTGGGAAACTTCATTTTATGCTTGGAAACACATTCTCATCATTCTATAAATAATTTTGAAACTTGTTATTGAAAATTCATGCTTGTTGACAATGTTTGTTTGATTATATGAAGTTGGTACATGAATTGTTTGACATAACACCTTAGTAAATTTCTCGGTACAAGCGTGATATTTTTCAACTCTATTTTACATATTGGGCATAGATGTATGATTAAAAACTGGGAAGTTTTATTTGGGTGCTTGCAAAACAACGTTTGTTAGCACAAGAACTAAAATCCAAATCTGTGGTTTTTTTTTTAGGGTGTAGGAAAACTATTTGACAAAAGTGTTGAGTAATTTTTTTCTCATATTTTGTGACAACCTTTAGTACCATGTTCATTTATCTCAAATAGAAAAAAAGGAAAAAAAGGGGTCATAGCATAACTCATATCGGTTCTATGCATCCATAAGATTGGTATTCCTACTTCACATAAAAAAAATATGGATATGTTTGCATTTGAAACAAGGTTTACTAAACAATAATGTTTTTGTACTAATGGAAATATTTGATACCACACAACAAAATCAATCTAAGCTGACATGCCTAGATAACAAGGTTGTTTTGGGGGCTTCTTAGAAACATATGTGTGTTACTGTAAGCTCTTCACAACAACCTTATTTCATGTTTAATATGTTGATTTTGGAGTTATAACGGTGCACTAGAAATTCTTCTCGGATCCATACAAAGTTATATTTAGCTAGACTTGAGATTTGAAAGACAATATACATACTTTTCTCTTATTTTGTATTTCCTTGTCTTGGTAAGTAACATGTGTGAAAATCAGACATGGAATAGTTCACAGGGCTGTCAAATTTGAATCTAGCTATCATAAGTCCTAAGAAAAATCATATATGACCTTAGGGAGGTTTGCTAGTAATATTGAACAAAATTTTTGATTATCATATGTTCTTTGACCTTTGCAAATTCAACTTCCAAGCTTAACAAAAGCATAGTAATACATTGGCAAGATCAATGCAAATCATTACAAACAGAAAGATAGCTTTCCCTTTCTACATTGGACACCCTTAGTTTATACTTCAACAAATAGTTTCCAAAGGGATCCTCCCTTCAGGTGACTCACAATCACTTGAGAAAAGCAGGGGAAGTGGAATCCTAGGTGATAGTGGGTCTCCTCCTGGGGTTGCTATCGATATTTCTCTAGTATTGACCTTGCACTTTCGAGTGAAACAAATTGATTGGTAACATTTTGGCATCGTTGTCAAGGACACACGGTCCATTTCTCGGAAATCCGAAAGAGTAAGCTTCCACAAGTTTAATGAGTGTCACCCCCATTTTGACCTTAAGACACTCATCTAGCGAATCCATTGAAGGGAAGAAGACCAATTCCCTTAGAAAATTTAGAGTGTAGGTGCTTGTAGGGTGAAGCAAGTATCTTGTTGGCATCCATTTGATTATTCACCCTGGCGACTCCACCGTAGTTGAAGTAGTTGAAAATGGCTCCATGGGAATTTCACGAGCGATATGTTGCTATTGATGTTAAAGGAATTCTCGGATATCCAAATAATTACTATCCAAAATGGTTAGAAGATATCCCAAAGTATGATGGTGATCCTTCATTAGTTGGTCCTCACATTGTGAACTTTCTAAGATACATTTAAGAGATCAACGTGATACATGAGGACGTGATGATGAGACTTTTTGTATCCTCTTTTGGGATGAAACAACATGATTGGGTTAAGCATTGCGGGAGTCCAAAAAGAATAACTTCCATGGATGTTTTCTTTGAGAATTTCTTTAAACGATGGGGTCCTCCTTTTCAAGATTATAGAAGTGTTTTAAATGACCATGTAACTACTTTACAAGAAAAAGAGGATGAAATGCTTGAGACCATGGAAATTGAGGAAACATTAACCTTGCATATTGATGAAAGATCTTGTCTTCCTTTGGAAGGTCCATCACCTAGTGAACATATTGATGACGAATTATGTCATGAAGATATCCAAGTCTATGAAGAATACATGAATGGAGGGAAGTTTGTAGAAGAGTCCTTCGAACAACCTAATGAAGAAGATTCGGATGAGAACTTAGAATGTGAAAATGACCAAATTTTTTCCTCTTATCTGCTTGAAGTTGACGACAACCCCTATCAAGACCTTGAGTCTAATGATCCATCTTTTGATGATCTTGAAATGGTGAATTTTGAAGAAATATTAGTTGACCTTCCTTCATCCCATAAAGAAGATAGTAGACTTGGTGATGAAAACCTTGAGGACATGTTCTATAGTCAAAGACCTAAGTGGGATATGAGATTTATCTACTTTGAAGGCGATCCCATCGATGACATTGAATATGAGAGTGTAACTGACACCGTTGAACTCAAATTTTATGAAGAGCCTCACTTAGGAATATTTCATGAGGAAGATGAGTCTGAAAGAGTTGACCTTGAAGAAAGATCCATATTTGTTCCTGCATGCTCTGGTGATTTTGTCCACCCTGGAAGACTTCAGTGGGATGTGGAATGTTCTCATTTTGAAGGTAATCTTATCTATGACATTGACTATGAGGGTAAAATTGCGGTGGATGAAATTGGACATGATGAGGAATTTAACTTATAATTTTTTTAAGAAAAATCAACTAGTCCAAGACTTGAAGAGTATGAAGAGATTTGTTCCCCTATCCATGAATGGTTATCATAAGTGTTGAGCAATCCTTGTCGTGTGCCTTAGGAACTCAAACCTTAATTTTTGAGTATTTTGATTCCCCGTGTTTACTTTTTATTCATGAAAACTCTTCATATTTACCTTTGACCTCTGAGTGCTTTTACCCTCTCGGCCTATTCTTAACTTGTTCTCCTCCTTTGATGAAGAATGACATGAAGATTCAACAACTTTTATTTAAATCCCAGTTGGAACCGCCTTTGCAACCTTTCCTCCTTGATTTGTCAAGTATAAACATTGAGTTGACCCATTCCTTTGATTATATTAATCCCATTGATCTTTGGATGTAGGAAGTTTGTAAAAGTATGAACCAACCTTGGTGTAGTTTGGGCCTTGTTCTTAATAGATATAACCTTACTCGGTTTCCAGACGTAACCATGATTGGGATTTTTCCTAATACCCAATTGATGATTAACATATCCTTGTTTTGGCTAATAACCAAACACAAGGGAAGGGTTTCATTTGTTAATAAGATCCTCGACTAGTTGCATTGGATTTTTTTATTTCACCCAACGATCACGTCCCGTCGCTAGTCGATAAGGTAGGCATGAATAAGCTCTTAGAGAAGTAGATGAGATTAGTTTCTTAAATTATTCATACGTGTTGTTATTTCAGTTCCCTACCTATTTTGCAGTTACTTTTATGTTGCTTGTCTTATATAGTTAATTTATGTTATTTTTTTTTTATGATATCTTGATATGGATCTCTGGGGTGATAGTATCGCCTTGTTTTATCTATTTGATAATTTTTGGGTTGAGGTGTGTGCAGGTGCAGGTATACTCAGAGATTCAAAGGTTCGCATGCACTCTTCTTTGTGATCACATGTCCCCGGTTGGAGCCATTGTTACCACATATATCGCATGGGGTTGTAGATATGGTACTTGATCGCACAAGTATGTTTTTGGGCAGATTGAAATCTTCATCCTAGCCTTCAAAAGGTTGGGATGTTGGTAAAGGCAACTTATAGCATGGGATGCAAAGTAGCTTATGTGGTGGATCATCATGGCTTGGTTCTTTCTTCATGAGTATATCTTGGTTGATGGAGCTTCAGGGTTTTGTGGTTATGATACTTTGGTTGAGATACTTCTTGGCTACATGGAATAGCATTGGTGGATGTTGTGATGGTTGCATTAGAACTCTTTATTTTGACTATGGTTTGTGGTGGCTTTCCCCCTTTATTTTCCCTAAGGATGTCACCTTAACTTTATTTTCAACATAAAGGGGGTACATATATATATATATATATATAAAAGGAACCACTCAACTTATTAGCCCAAGTTCTTGTCATAATATAACATGGGGCATGGGCGCACATTTGATATGTGAAACCACAACCATGTGCATAAAGTGGCACATATGTTGGGGAGAAATTATTTTATAGAGGGGGCCTTTTCATATTAAGCCAAGCATAATGTATATGAGTGGTAGGTCCACATATATTGTTTTGAAAAGTGGTGATTTATGTTTTCCATGAGGTCGCCCTTACTTGAATCCATAGGCCATGATTGAGAAATTAATATATTATAATGTGGAAAGGGATTTCCATACTAAAGCTTCATTATATGAGGGCCATTGCACCAAATATTAAAGGAAGGTGTACCTTCTGAGTGGGACCATCTTTTAGAAGAAGCCGGGTGCTCCTCCCCCTTTTGGAAATCTGGTCGTTGGGTTATTTTAGGTCGCCCTTAGCTCATTGCAATCGTTGTTGAAGGGTTGCATACCCGAGACTCTACTCATTTTGTAAACAACTTGTGGTTGGTTTATTGGTGTGCCCTAGAGGTTGAGGTTTCTGCTATTGGTATACTTATAGAATCAAGAATTTCTTCATCAGATGTTATGGAGTTGTATTCCTTTAGTAATATTGTTTTTTCTTGTGGGAAATTTTTCATTTGAAATATTTTATTTACTGTAACTTTCTCTATCTATGGTAAAAACACTAAAAAATATTTAATGACAAATTTTATATGAAATAACATGTCTTTGTCTACATTGGAAAGATTTTGCAGAGAAAATTCTTGAGCAATATTAGAACGAAAAGATTAGCGTCACCCCAGCTTGAACAACTAAGCTAGAGTGCATTTTCTTTCCTTTATTTTAGTAGAGTAATATCCCTCAAAAGGATTTCCAAGACCCCATTTGCCCAAAGTGTCCCCTAAGGTACTGGTTCGCTTTCTTCAACCAAAGAATTCTACTTTTCGACTCCATTTTTGGTGACGAATAGATTTGGAATTTCTTTTGGGTTTGGTCTTCTTAATCTAGCACAAGTCTAGTGCCCAAATCCAAGTGTCGACACCTTCTCCTCACCCTACAACTCCATAAATTAGTGTATTAAGTTTCATTCATGAGCTGGGCTACCAAATCCACCCTCGTTTTCATCAGTTGGGAGTTGGGCTCATCTTTAATTTGGTGAAGAGTGACCTAGGTGAACTAGTAATGTACCATATACACAAAATGTAGCATCACTTTTCACTCATTACTGTGTAGGTGTTACTACGCGAAATAACAACATTCTCACTCACAATTAATCACATGCATTCAAAACAAGTTAAACACATTCAACACAGAGTAATCATATGATTTACTGCCATATTCAACAATCAATACTATTTAACATCAATTCATATACACAGCAGAATACATGATGATTATAATACACAGAGATACAAAAACATAATTAAAGCATCATCTGGTACTTATCTTTGAACAATGGTAGATTCCACCAACCAAGTGCAGGCCTTCCACGAACCTCCCAGCCTTAGACCACAATGCTCATTAGCTGAACAGTGGGTCACCCCCGAGCTGGGACTAAGCTCCACCCCAAGACAAGGAATCCTAGGCTAGGCTGAGTTACAGGGAAACATCACACAACCACAAGGATGGGATTCTCTCCCAGGAACATCTCATGCTCACTGCCCACAGACCCTCATTCCCCACATGCCTGTTCCACCCTAGGAGTATACACCTTCTCTGTCACCTGGACAGTCCTTCGGCTGCTAACCTCCCTTGCCTTGGGTTACAACAACAGGCTGGACCGGAAGTCTTCGGGCTCTATGGCAGCTACAAGGTTCCTTCCAAGAGTTCTCTCCTTCCTCTGTACACTCTCTCTCCTGGAGAGAGTGTTGCTCCACTAGCCAACAAGCCACACACAATCCAGCACTGCGTGGCCACAACAATCAACAGGGAAAAATGACGCGGCTTTCCTACAGGCTCAACAATGGCCGAATGGCTCACGGTCACGACTTTGGGATAGAGACCCCACGCACAAGTTCAATCTTAGATAGAGGATACATACGGATTCTCCAGACGAACACAGGTTTTTCAGTTCAGAATATGTACGAGGTTTTTTTGCAGAGGTTGGATCCGTCGTACCGCTCAGAGCCCGTATCCACTCAGGTCGTCGGGTGGAATGGAGGAGAACCCCCATCACGTCTCATCTTCGCCATTTTATTTGCATGGGTCGGGGCTGACACTTGTCACCCTGGAAACTGCATGCATTTACCCAGCACGCATCACATTCCTCATGGTTAAGAACTTAGGATAAAACATGAAATGCTCATGCCTTTTTGGAATAATCTTAAAATATTATTCCCAAGGCTGAAGCCCCCTAGGCTTAACACTTAGCCCCTTTTCCCACCTTCCAGCCCCTAATCCCTTGCCTTCTCTGTGGAAGCTCAGTCCACCTTCACTCATTCATCATGGTCGGTCTGCACCTGGCGGTGTTTACAAATTTTTATTAATTTGTTCTACGTGATTACATATACAACAACAGGCTCTTGGCCTTCAACACTTAGGCTCCCTGGCCTAACAAACACATAAGCCACC
>ML779199.1:817359-836507 GCA_009831015.1 Picea engelmannii
TTCAACTCCATGAGGCAAAGGAAACCCTTACCAAGTACATGCATGAACATAAGGTATGCAATGTTAGTTTATCTTCTAATTCCTCACAAGATGAATGTTTTGGTGGTTTTGAAAATCACACAAGGGGAATAGGGTCCAAGTTATTGTTAAAAATGGGCTATGAAGGTAAAGGTTTGGGCAAGCATGCACAAGGCATTGTTGAGCCTATTGTTGTTGAAGAAAGACCCAAGTATTGTGGTCTTGGATATGAACAGAAAGATGGAGCAAATTCCAAAGTCGAGGAGACAAGGGAAAAAGTTCCAAGCACAAACTTTGTTTCGAGTTCACCTCCTCAAGAAGGCTTTAAAGGTGAAAGTTCAAGAACTTTTGTTGAAAGTTCAATCCCTTCAGCATGCAAGGCTTGTGTTCAAGATGAATGCGAATGTGTGAAACAAGAAAGTTGTGACAAGGATGAGGACAAGAACATTGTTGTTGGTCTTCAAAGGAGAGCTTGTAACTCTTCAAATTCACCTCCTCAAAGAGGCGATAAAGGTGAATGTTCAAGGTATAATTCTGCTTATCATTCAGTTGCATTTGATTATGTTAAGCATGATAGATTTGTACTTAAAAATGGAAGAAAGGATCCATGTACATATTGTGGTTTATATAACCATCATGTTTCAAAGTGTTGGAAAAGATTGGCCAATTTTAGGAAACTTTCTAAGCAAACACAACGCAAAAAGAGGATGCAAAAGATTTGCACTCATTGTCAGAAGCGGGGTCATCTCATTGACCAATGTTGGACATTGCATCCAACCACTCATCCACAACATAAGAAGTAGTTGGATAAAGATTTTGGCAAGAATGGAAGAGGAGATTCCATCATCGATGTGAGTCAAGATGATTCACAAGAGGACGATGTTCAGCAGAAAAAGTCACCGTTGAGTTGGCTTGGTAAGAAATGGTTGGATTTCTTGAGCAAGTAAAGATTGCATTTTTCTGTTGTAAATGCACTTTTCAGCGTTATGTGTGCATTTATGGGAAGCATGATAAGTTGCAGCAGTTTATCATAACTTGCATGATGCGAGTTGCATGTGAATGCAATTCATTTTGAAGGCATTTTTGTTGTTGCATAAAATTCACTAGGAAGATGTAACAGATGGATAGGATGTTCACTTGTTACAGCCATGTATCTTTTTCATGTTCAACTCTTATGTACCCACATGTTTTTGGGTTTATGAACTTATGTTTGTACTGGAAGGAGAGTTGAAGAGTCATGCACATGCATTTGTTTTTATGTATGTATAAGCAGTGAACCTGGTGATGGTTCATCATGAGTGATTCATGATTGTAACATGATTGTGTATCATGTTTGTTGACTTGTCAGTTTGGGAAGGTTGATATGTTCCAAATGAGTTTCGACTTGTGTCGATGATTGTTTGACGACTATGTTGTGTCGATCATGTTTTCGACTTGTGTTTAGTCGATGGTGTTTGTTGGCTTGTAAGTCAATTTTGAGTACATCGAGATGCAAGAAACGCCATGTACTTTGATGAAGTACAAGATGCGACAGTTTGTTTGAAGAGCAAAAGACTTTGTTAGCATCATTTTCAGTCTTGTATAATTTATTTTCAAGATTGATGGTTTTCTTGGTTTGTGACAAGATGTCGCAGGAAAGTTTTTGCAGCCATTGGAGAGTTGATTGTGTTGACGCCAAAGAGTTCGGAAGAGGGACTTGATTCTCAGTGGGAAGGTTGGCAGTCTTCCAAGCACAGAGAGAGCAGTGGGTCAGTAGTAGCCAGAGAACAATGGTTGAGGGACATAGCCAGTTGCAGTGCAGGGCATGTCAAAGTATTCAAGTGATTGTCGAAAAGACTTTTCAAGTAGAATCAGTTGATATAACTTGAAAGAAGACAGATAATCATAAGATTTTGTGGGTCCAAAAGCCTTTCAGTGGGAAGGTGTGATCAAAATCTGGACCAGGGGTCAAATTTTAGCTCAAAAATCAACGTTCTCAGAATTGCCTCAAAACGAACGTGAGCGTAGGTCTCGTCGTTGCGAACCCAACGCAACTCGTTTCATCTCAAACGGACGTCGGGAGTGAGAGATATCGCGATCTGTCCGAATCGTCAAACAGGTAAAAAAATGAGTGTTGACTGTACAGTCCGTACAGGCTGACGTGGCAGAGTTCGTACATGCTGACGTGGCGACCATACGGTGACATGGAACCTGCTGATGTGGCGGTTTGTGATTAGCTGACAATTGGGCGAATGTTATTGCGACACATGGCATGATTTGGGCGAATGGTAAGGTGCCACGTGGCCCAGTCATGGGCTGCCATGTGGCACCCCTTTATTGGCTAATGGTTTATTGGTTTGTTGTTTAAAATTTTGTGGAGCCGACCGGATTCGAACTGTGAACCTCCTCCCACTGTCCAAATCTTTAACAAAGGCCAACCAACCAACGCACCTAAATTTGTTTCTTACTATATGGATGTATTTTAATTTATTTAAATTAAATTTTTTACATATTGGCTCGGGGGTGGGGCTGGGGCTTAGCCCCAGCCCGCGGTCTTGTGTTATATCCCATGTAACCTTTGCATAGACGGGGTTTGGCGCGCACGGTAGCCGCGGTTGTATCACATTACATGTGACCATTGCATACATGGAGTGGTAAATTAAACGGTTAATCCCGATTTGTATGTGTTTTTCATATGACCGTGTTATAATACAATGGCGCGCAAATATGTAAACGACCCCGGTTCTATGCCTTTGAACATGACCATGCCCTCTGTTCAATGGCGCGCGGTTTAAATGTGGTTTCAACGATTGTGTA
The DNA here is from genome assembly GCA_009831015.1 of Picea engelmannii. Classification (NCBI taxonomy): domain Eukaryota; kingdom Viridiplantae; phylum Streptophyta; class Pinopsida; order Pinales; family Pinaceae; genus Picea; species Picea engelmannii. The sequence goes on from ML779199.1 coordinate 820,174, forward strand.
AAACGACCCGCCACATGTTGCATTTCTATTTGCTTGGGACAGAGCCCTTTTTTGGAAATGCATGTGGTCATATGACCAACCATATGCCCAGGTGCTAGGCGGTTAGGGGCTGGAGGCGCCCTAACCATCCTACGGTTTGCACCGTTGGTGTAGTTGCGCCCGGTGCCAGGTTTTTGCGCTTAAATGAGCGTGTGTGCCAGGTTCACTATGGAAGGGTGCATTTTGGCGAACCAGTTTCAACAAGCTTGAAGGAGGAAAATGGCAGGAGGCCTAACTTCTTCATCTTTTGGCCGATTGAGGTGCCGTAAAAGCCCAAATAGGGGTTTTTGGACGTCCTGAATCCATTGGCACTGTTATCAAGGCCATTTGAAGATTTTTTTTGCAGGATTTTAGCCATTGAAGTTTCAGCAAGCTCTAGGGAGCTTGAAGCCCTTATTGATTGAGGACATGTTTTGGTGAGCCTATATTTGTTTTCAGTGATTGAATAATCATGTTTGGCTAATTGTTATGCTATGAACACATTGGGACAGGTTTCAGAGGCTGTTTAGGACTTTTACAAGTGTTTTTTCCAAAGAGAAGCTCAGGGAAGCTTATGGCCACATGTAGAAGAGGTCATGCCCGGATGAGCCATGATTCGTTTTCAGAGTTCTATTAGTCATTTTTGGGGTTTTTATGTGTTTTGATCTCAATGGTACAGTCTGTTTTTCCATTGGAGTTGAGCAGCAGATTGTAAAAGAACTTTTGACAAATTAATCCCAGAGAGCCAAGTCCATTGATGGAGGCTCAAGGAGATGTAGCCCGGAGGGGGGTGAACTCCTTTATCATGTTGTGATTGTGCGTTTGATGGTTTATTTGCTGAAATTTGTGTTGCTGTGTATTTATTGAAAGTACATATATAACCATTTAAAGGAACATATCCTCACACATAAGCATTTACAAGAAGATACATGAACTTAACACATAAGTTTTATCTTGCATATTTTTAACACATGAAGCAAGGTCCTGTAAAGTTTATTTTAATGAAGTAGAGGGTGCTTGCATAGCATAACAAGTCAGCCTTCTATTTTCAGATCAAGTGTTCTCCTATCTCTCAATGGCTTATTGTTGGCAGTCATAAGTCCAATAAAACCTAAAAATGCTAGCCTAGCCTAGCTATTAGGTTTTCTAGCCTAGTTGACAAAGGGTTGTGAAGAATCTAAAATTATGATGAACAAAAAATATGATGGAAGATAAGCTTGATGGATCAAGAAAATTCAAAGTTCTTGAAAGACAAGAATTCAAAGGAAGACTTATTGTGGGTAATACAAAAGGGTTTACCAGAGACAATTAGCAATGAATGGAAGAAGATGACATCATGACAAGGAAACCAATCACCTACTCAAGCCTTTACTTTGAAGGGCTAGCTTCAATATAACAAAAATGACAAAAGGTGACATTGTGACTATCTTCTTCATAAAGATCTCAAAGGATAGAGATCAACCAAGAGCCATTGGAGAAATCATATCAGCATCCTCAGGTATGCACTTGTATATATTATTTGTATCATTGTCATGAGTGAAATTGTAGGAGGAAGGAACCTTTGCTGAAGTCATGGATCTAGAGGGATCTCAGTGCATTCAGAGAAACAACACACTCAAAGTAAAGACTCTAGGTTTGATTGTTGTAATTTTCATTCCTCTAACCTATATTTCTAAAAGTTTGCTACATTACAAGTAGGTGTTGTAGTTGTGACAATATTCTTTAAAATGTTTTGATTCTAGAGATGTACTCATTATTCTCCTTTAGGAGATATTCTTGTGTTGGTTCTTTTTGTTTTCTTGTTACAAATAGATTAAACAAAAAAAAGAAGATGCTTATCTGTTACAAGATAAATCTGTATATGCAGACACTAACAGATCTCCCTAGATCCACTTGGATCTAGAACAAAACAGGACATGACATGACTCTTTCTCTAAGTTGTAGTCATTGGATCTACTACCAAGAAGGAATGAGTGACATACCTTTATATCGCTTCCTTAGGACTTTATTGTTCCTACTTCACTCCGGTGCTCTTGTGAGATCAGGTCCAAAACAACACAAACCAACCAAAGTGAAGATAGCAAAGTATATTCAATGTCAACCTATGCATATGAATAAGGATTTATGCAATAAAATAAGAGTGATTTAATGGGAAAGGGACATGCCACTGTATTATATTAAATGAAAGTAGAAGATACAACCAGATCGCCTTGATGTCGCAAGCTTCCTTTCAGTGGTACTTGGTTCCAACACACACACTTGCTCTACACTTGCATGAAGAAGATCCAGTACAACTTGATAGACAAATAGAGTCTTCAAGCTTCAATCGAAACGAGGTTCTTCACACAATTCTTTCATCAATTCTCCATTCAATCTTGCTTAACCTCTTCCTTGAGAAACCCTTCATTATATAGGAGAAGGAGAGATGGTTAAAGGGATGAGGATGATCCCACTAAATCTGAGAAGTCAGTAGGATGCCAACCATGCGAATGCCAACTCATTTTCTAGAAGATACTCTTCTAGAACCTTCGTAACTTCCTCTTCCTTTTAAGCTTCAAAACAGGTTCGCACCCTACCTATAGAGAAGACTGCTAACACTTCGCAGGCTAGGTATAGGGTTGCCTGCGAGAATCAAGATTCTTGCACCCTACAACATAGTCAGCCTGCAAACTCATCTTAAAAATATGTTTTGTGGAAGAATACAACAATCACTTTTCTCAGGCAAAAAGTCCTTATGAGAGCCTGAACACATAACTGTAGAGACATCACCAGAGTGACCAAAATAATGTGTAATAGAATGCCCCCCAAAGTATGAGGCTGGAACTCATGACAGCCAAAATACTTTGTAAAATACGTGTGTGTGTCAAAAACAAGGATCACACTTAATCAGAAACCTGCAAACAATCAATCATCTACAGAATATAATACCAGTTCTGAGGTAGGCATTCCCATGCTCAGACCACAAATGAATGAAATCATAAATGTAGGCCATGGCCACCAATCATACACTGTGGATCCATGTCACCAAAATACCACATAGCCACCAGGAATACACTGTGGATCTATGTGTTTAGAAGACACAGATTAGGACATAGCCACATAACATACAAAGTCGATCCATGTGTCAATACAAATCATAAATACTCCAGTGCAGCCTGGGCCAAAGGATAAGACCCAGGGTCTTCAATCCCGTTGTCTGAAAAGTACGAATCTAACCGTGTGATTACATGTGTTGAAGTTGAACATGGTAGAAACCACTCGATTACTGGTCATTGATGAAAACCATTAACAAGTGTGAGGGAAATCACCATTGATGTCAATGACTCCCAAGGTACCTAAGTACAATTCGAACAAATGTAAATAAATGAGCTGAAGTTGAACATTCGGTGAAATCTCTTGATCAGGGACCAATGATGTGAATCCACTGTCGAAAGCGAAGTGACCTACCATTAAGGCATGCAGGTTCTAAGGTACTAAAAGATTTCTAAGTCTTATTCCCGGATAATGAGTTTGAGTCGACGGAAAAAGACTCATCATAGGAGGGCCTTGATGTATCCTCCATCAATGACACGAAATAAGTAACGAATTTTGAGGGCAACTCAAAGTACAAATATGATTTGAAACAGACACAGGGAAGGTCGACATGGTAAGAATGGACAACTGCAGATGGCCGACTCAATGGAGGGCTTGTTTGGACTGCTCTTGAACATATGAATGACACGACAATGGTCTTGGCAGCATTGACTCAAAGACGACCCAAGATATGACCTTGTAGTAAGTCAGACGAGAGACAAATGGATTTCCCAACCCGGATTCAAATGATGAACATGGAGTGTCATGTTCAAGAGTGACACTTACTGCCACTAATACAAATACCGAAACATATCCCTTTCCCAAAATTTCCCCCACCATTTATGGCGAGTACCTCTTTATTTTTACACAAGCTTGAGGAGGATAACATATGCTTGTTGATGTAAGCTCATCCTTCGGACGAGTCCCTCTTAGTATGTTTAACGAACCCTAAGAAGGAGTGGTTCGGTCCCGTAAGGGCCTTTCAATGTTTGTTTAACGAGTCCAACGATAGAAAACTCAGGCGTTTTTCATGTTTTGAGAGTTTGAAAAACACTTAAAGAGAAACTCTCACAATTCCTTTTTCGTAAATTAATCCGATGAGACCAAAAAAGTGATAAACTATTTCCCATCAAACTTTTTCTTCAAATACTTTTACGAGTGTGAAAAGAACAAGATCTCTCGGCAATCTTTTCATTTTATGGAGCGTGAAAAGAGCTTAAAGGACACTCCCTTGTTTTCGTCGTTTTCATGTTACCATAACGAGTATGAAAAGACGACAAAAGTATACTCGGTTGCGTTCTCATGTATTTTCGAGTGCGAGAACGAACGAAGACTGAGCTCGAGGTTTTCCTTACAAAACCCTAAAAAGGTACTCATTCATGTGACGAATATAAAAAGAGAAAAAATGCCCGTATACCGTTGTTTGGACTTCTAGGTCAGCTATCTGAAAAAAACCATACTCACAAAACCATTAGGGTATTAGGTTTTTAGACAAAAGTAATAAAACAATATAAAAATCAACAAAAAATAGTAAAAAGGTGAATAAATATGGGTAAAAAGGGCTTTTTACCATTTCATTGTTACTTTGCCAAAAACTTGTCCAACACACCTCCTTTTTTTCTCAAATTTCATTGGTCGATCGCGGGAGCTACAAGTGATCACTTAGCAAACGGTTTCGGCCAACGAGGCAATCTCTTGATTTTTCAACTTTTCCATGGTTTACTTTTGATTTTTATTGGCAATTTTAGAGTTTTGAGTCCATTTTAGGGTTGGTAGGTGTGCTCAAGCATTCTTGCAAGTGGGCCATTCGGGACCTACAAGAATCTAAGATTTTCGCAGGTGGGCTTTAGTGCACTTGCGAGAATCTCGCACTGTGCAAAAGCTTCACCTACGAGGGCCGAAAAATAGATTTTTGTGTGTTGTTTTGCTCAATAAAAATTTGTTCAAGAGGTTAAAATGAGTTGCTGACTTCCTTCTCATGACTCCATTGCAGGTATTGATCATCATGATGTTGGAATGGAGGGAAAGGGAAAAGGAGGAGGATGATGCCATTGCCAAAAATGATCCGTGTACAGTTGCTGCTCTCCGAGAATGTGGGGTATTAAATTTTTTAGGATCCCGGGCATGAGACCCCAACTCAGGTTGTTAGAGTACCTGGTCCACATGTGGGATGTGGACCAACAGGTATTTCATGTAGGGGTCCACATGCTTTCGCTAGATATCGAGGATATCTATTTTTTGACGGGGTTGTCACGGCGTGGATCCCATGCGGCTTTGACCGGAGGTAGGGGTGGTGGACTTCCTATGAGCGAGTATGTTCGCCGACATTGTGTTCTTGAGGCAGAGAGAAGCAAGGGTAAGGTTTCCATTTGGGGGGTCCAAGATTTGACCCTACAAACTATCTTGTTTAGCATTGCATGCATGGCTGGGAGCACGGCTTCGCACATGGCTCTCCAGAGCTATTTCCAATACGCAATAGAGTGCACAGAGCCTTGGGTTTTTAACTGGTCGGATGCGGTTCTCCACAGCATGAAAAGGCAACTGACCAAGTGTAGAAGGGGAAACCTAAAGAAGTTCGGGTACGGGTCGATTTTGGTGTCTTTCTTCCTTGAGAGGGTCCCATTGCTGCGTCTACAGGTAGATTGGGGTTTACCAGCTCCACAGGATCCGAGGATGCTGAGGTGGTGTAACCTCATGGCTCGGCACGTAGCAGGGCCTATAATCAAATATAATGATTCGTTTTTTGACTGGTTGAGGCCCCAGATGATGATGATCGATGACTATGCATATGCCGGTTTGGATTTCCGAGGAGATCTAGATTTGGTCCTACCTGAGGATGCTCAATGGGGTGACTTAGGTGAGAAGTACACATTTTGTTCTTTTTAAATGTTTTTGCAAATTTTATTATATAAAATGTTTTTTATATTTTCGATCCAAGGACTAATCAAAAATTTCTTTTGACAACATAGATGTGGGGCCGTATCGATCGCCAGGGACATCTCCCATTCATAGGCGAGGAGAAGTGGCTCTGGTGGCAAGATGGGATGCTGAGGACTACGAGGCGATTGAACAAAACTTAGAGGGACTGACTGCAGATGTCCCAGACATCACTATTGGAAAGATCTCGAGACGTTATCAGCGCCATACTGTGGGCGTGTCCGAGTCTCTCAATCAATTGCTTTGTAGGGTAGCCCAAGCAGTTGTATGTTATCGCGAGCGTCATCCGTGATGCTATTTTGTGGAAGCTATGGGCTTCATATTTTGAGATTTTGATCTTTGGACATAAGCTTTTTGTAAAAAAAATTGATCATTATATACATATATATGGCTTCTACTGGCTTATTTTGTGTTGTATAATACATGTGATGTGTGATTGGTTCATAAATGTCCCAAATTTTTGTCTAACACATAATTAGCTAAAGCATCAGTCAATGTATTTAGACATCTAGGAATGCGTTGATATTCGATATAATCAAAATAACGTTCCAAGAGGCGAATTCGTAAATATACTTGTAATAAAGTAGGACTTCGGATAGCATAGACATTACTTAACTGTAGTACTACTAGCTGCGAATCGAGTCGTATAACCAGGTGGTGGATACCAAGCGAAGTAGCATCAATCAACAATTCGATGACGACGCTATATTCTGCGATATTATTCGTCTCACGACCGAGGCAAACACCTCGTAGACTGATGAGTTCATTTGTAGGTGCATAAATTGCCCATGCAACAGAAGCTAAGTTCTGAGTACTACGACTAGCGCCATCGGTGAAGCCAATGTGGGGTAGCGAAGACTCCGACATCTGGAAACCAAGTTCAATGCAAGGTAAGCGGTTGAGGGCAGAAACCAAATAACGAAAAAGCACACTAAAGTAACACACAAAAAGTATGATACAATAAAATACAAGCACTCATGCACAGATGATCTGAGCATAGTACTTCTTTAAGTAAAGCCCATTTCTGGGTTCACTCAAAGGGATACCATCATAGTCCACTAACTCGTAGGCTCCTTTTTCCAACACATGTCTGACGATATAAGGACCTCGCCACATAGCCTCAAATTTTTCGGCTCCTAACAAATCCCAATCTTGTTCATAAAGGAGAACTAGATCTCCTTCAGAGAACACACGTGGTTTGACATGTTTACCATATTGAGCTTTGACACGTTTCTTCTGGGTTTCTATAATTAGGGTGGCATCACGACGAGTTTCGTCTAGTTGCATAAGATACAACAGACGTTCTTCTTCAGCCGAAGTGTTTGGGAGAAGTTCAACGACAAGCTTTAAAGATGGTATCTCACATTCAATCAACAAGATGGATTCTATACCATAAACTAACTGGAAAGGTGAAAACCCGGTAGCAGACTTGACATATGTCCGGTAAGCCCACAATGCCGAAAACAACATCGTGTGCCAACTAGTTTTGTGAATCCCTATCATTCATCGAAGCATGGTAATTAGGACTTTGTTTATTGCTTCAACCTAGCCATTGTCCTGTGGGTAATAGGGTGTTGAGTTTTCATGGCGAAGACCCAAATTTTCGGTGAGTTTGGACATCATAAAGTTTCTAAAGTGGCTACCGTGATCAGTAACGATAGCTTGAGGAACACCAAACCGAGCAATGATGTGATTGAATATGAATAGTGCTGTAGTCTTTCTGGTATTGTCGAATGTTGGCATCGCCTCGACCCATTTCGTAAAATAATCTACGGCTACAATAGTGTATCCATGCCCCCCGACCGAGTGAGGGTGACATGTCATGAAATCGATACCCCATTTCGCAAAAGGTCCAATGGAGACTACAGGGTGTAGAGGAGCAGGGTGTGATCGTATTTTATTGTTGCAGGTTTGGCAAGCTTGGCATTTTTGGACAACAATAATACAATCATTGAATAAAGAAGGCCAAAAATAGGCAGCTCGTAAGATCTTCTGGGCAGTAGCATACCCAAACATGTGACCACCACATGCTCTAGAATGGCAGTCATTCGGGGCTTTCTCGGCTTCGTCAAATGTGAGGTAGCATCGAAAAACAGAGTCAATCCCAAGACGATAAAGAGTATCACCGAGGATAATATACTGACACGCTTGGTAGCGTATGCGATGGTGGTCGGTGCTAGACAAATCGGGTTGGAAAGTCTGGGTCTGGAGATATATGATGATATCCCCATACCAAAGGTCATCAAAACTGATCAGAAAAAGGGATTCACCGGGTAATGAATCCTTCGCTACATTTTCCGTCTTAGAACAGGGAAGGTCGCATATCAATTCGACAAACACCAAGGATTTCTTGGACTTAGCGTGTTCGAATTCTAAGTCAAACTCCTGGAGTATTACAATCCATTTGGAGTATTTGTCCCCTAGTAATTGGCGTGTAAGAATGTGTTGCATAGGGTTGCAGTTGGAAATCAGAGTAGTCTTGCATAAAAGGATATAGTATCGGAAACGTTGAACAACTAGGACGGCGACCAAGGCAGGGGTTACTCGAATAGAGGTGGAAATCATATTGATCGAGGCGATGAACGGATGTGGAATATCGGGTGGTGGAATGGGAAAAGTACCCAGCAAAGAGAAATCTTTAAGAAAACCGACACTGAAATTCTCATATCCAGGGGGTGTTTTTGCAATGAAAGGTACGTTGCCGCTACATGCATCGGAGTCAAAGAAGGCCAATTGGTCCACCGTAATTACTTTTCCTTGATGTGGGAAACGTATGACATGAAAAAGAGTGGACATAAATGCATGCATGGAATCGATCCAACTATGGCCAAGTAGAAGGTTGTAATCGAGAGGAGCGTCAAAGACCTCCACTTCAACGTTGACCATTTTGCCTTCTAAAGTAATAGGCAATGAAGGGAGGACACCGTAAGGCTTAAAACCAGAGCCATTGAAGGCTTTAAGCATGTTGTGGGATTTGGTTAAAGGAGGAGAGTCGATGGCTTTGAAACAGGTAATAGACATGACACACGTCGAGGCACCCTCATCAATAATTGTTCTACAAATGTTCTTGTCGGAGACAATAACTTGTATTTGGAATGCGAGTTGAGGGGGTAACCTTGGAATGTGATCTTCCAAGTCAAAAATGATTAAATTTGTATCGGTAGGGTCGATTGCACTAATAGCTTTCAATAGTGCCTTCCGTTGTATAGGAAAACTCTGAAGGACTTCGAGGGCTGACATCGCGGACGATGCTTGGGCCAGATCTTCGACAATACTGTAGTTCTGGGCAACATGTGCATGAGGATTGAAAGTAGATTTTCAGACAACACCCTTTAGGGGAGGGCGAAGAAATGTATCTAGGCTCGATCATTCGAGATGAAGAGGACCGTTGGTAGGTGGAGTCGTGGGAGATGGTTGGACCAACGAAGGAGGTATTTCATCAACCTTCTCTTTGGAGGAAGAATAATCTTTGGCTCGAGTGGTAAGTGTGATGTCATTCTTCTTTGAATCACCTGTACACATTAAGACATAGGATGTAGTGGAGGGGGAAGGTTGGTCATGAATGACCAATTGGGCCTGTTGTTGAGAAGGGAAGGGTTGTGACAACACGGCTGTAGTAGGCGGTTTCGGGGTCCCTTGAAGGAACTTAGTAACCTCGGATCGTCTTGGACAATCCTTAGTGTAGTGATCATCACCACATATAAGACAAGGGTATCAGGGTTTGCGCTTATCCTTATCATCAACAGGTTTTGTTTTGGTCTTCTTAGATTGCGGATTATTTTTATCCTCCTTGTTCTTACCCTTCCCTTTTTTGGATTTATTTTTTCCGGCGGGGGTAGATTGAACAGAGTTCACCTCAGAAGTCTTGCCAGTGGGAGGGGTAGGAGACAGAGCATTTTGAACATTAGAAGCAATGGATTTGGGGTTGTTGCTAGAGGCTTGAATGGAATGGGGTTGGGCATGGAAAGTGCCAATCACATCGTCAACTGCATGAGAAGCAACAAAAGTAGAAGGATGAGGTGCGTCAGGGATAAGTCGTAAAGAGTACTCGTTTGTGAGTAAACGAGGTCGAGGTATTGAGCACGACTGATCGCCTGTTCCTCTGTGACAACTCCACCCATGGCGATGTCACGGGCGATGTCATTCATGAATGATTTCGTGAACCACTCTGCCAGCAACTGATCAAGAAGTTTGAGTTTGATGAGACGGCGTCTCCATCGCCACTCATGAATGTGATCAGAGATATGAGTGGCTTTGGTTTGTTTGAAAGAACTCAAAATTTCGGTTCTCGTTTCGTAATGGATTGGTAACTGGTAGTGGGTGAGGAAAGCCATAGTGAGGGTGTTGAAGTCGGTGAAGAAGCCTCGTGGTAATTCTATATACCACTTCGCGGCGGAACCTGTGAGAGTTCACTGAAAAAGGCATAAACGAATAGAGTCATCCATCAAAGAGTTGAATGAACACCAAAGGTGAAAAGTCATTACATGATTGTTCGGGTCCTCTCCTGGTTTACCATCGAATTTAGGGATGTCGGATGGTAGTTTGGCCGGTATCGTGGGCCATTGAGGAGAGTGGAGGATCAGAACATTTAAAATTCTCGACAGATCAGGGAGGTCCAGGCTGGCTAAGAAGGGTAATTGTCTATTCACGTGTGGGTACTGGTGACTTTGGGGAGGGAGCCCCATAAGTATACCAGTAGGACCATAAGCAGTTTGCATATAATGCAAAGATCCGGGCAGATTCGGTTATTGGTGTGGAGGCAGGTAATTTATAGGGTTGTATTGGTTGGGGTTGTTCCCTTGAACAGGGGTGTGGGGTTGAGCATTCGATTCCCAAATAGGATTGGACGTACCTGGATGTGGTTGGCCTGTACTAGGGGGTATGAATGAGCTAGCTTGAGGTTGTTACCCCCCAGTCGAGTGAGGATTGTTTTTGATAAGACGGTTCCAATACTGGGCCAAGTATGGAGGTATGTTTTGTCCATAGGGTGGGGTAGGTGGGGGTTGCCCTCCAATAAGGGGTTGCATCCCAATTGGGATTTGTCCTGCAAAAGGGGATTGGGTTTGGCCTCCTTGGTGAAATTGTCCACCAATAAGAATCATGTAATTAGGTGTGAAAGATGGGATGGTGCCACTAGGGTCAGTGCCTATGATAGGGGATGGAAGAGGTCCTCTGAAAGGGGGTTGAGGAAGTGTAGGAATGAAACCAGGAACTAGATGGTGCCCAAAAGGAGTGGAAATGCCAGGAGTCCCAGATGGGATTTGTGTAGTAGCAGGAATAGAAGCATTCAACGCATGATATCCACGGGGAAGTTTTGGGGTGAATCTAGGCGAAAGCAACGTGCTAATGGGAGCTTTACTAGCCACCGTAATCCCAGTGTGAGGACTCGTAGTATCTGGGACCATTGTGTAATGGACCCCTTGTAGGGGGATAGTCAAGATGTGGTCGGCTGGTAGAGTGTCTGAACCAGGAAAATAATAGGCAGTAGTAAAAGGTATTGTGTCTTGATCGGATGTTTCGGGCAGCTCAGGTGTGACAGTGATATCAACGCCTGCTCCTGAGCCAAAGAGATCCCATCTAAAAATGCCAGTAGTCCAAAAAGGATCTTGACCCTTAGGTCCTATGAAAGGCCTGGTTGGTAATCCATAAGACTCAACAACTATTTCTCCGGAAGAATTCACTCGAACATTACGTCTCACAAAGTTTGGAAGAAGTCAGAAGTCCTCTAGAGAATTGGTAATTCAGAACCATTCTAAAGAGTTAGTTCTTTCCACTTGTGGAGTGGCAACGTCTTGGACTTCACTCTGTTGAGGAGAGCCCTTTGGTGATTTGGTAGGCAAGGGTTGAGAACCTTCCAGATATTATGGGGGTAGGCCTTGCATTCTACGTAAACGACATGGAGGGTCAATTGTGATCGATTTAAAATCTTACGAAAGAAATTCTATGGCCAACTTAGGTAAACAAACAACACGCACTAGTAAAATCTAGGAATCAAAACCAAGCAAACAAGACCTTCCAATTCCGAAGTCACTAGTTGGTGATGAAATCCAATGTCGCGATGACGAGACAAGAAGGGGCTGGTCTAGGGTGGAAAAGTTACATTGACGACCTGCTTAACGGACTTACACCCGGGTGCAAGCTCCCACACATAATCGTGGGTATACCCTCCAAGGAGCCCGAGTGAGTTTGGCCAACGTCGATTCTAGGTACCGTGAAGACTTACCCCTCCACAGTCACCTTGTGTAAGACCCTAAGAAGATAGGCTACTAAGGTTACCACAAACAACAATGATTCTTGGGGAAACAGTCGACAGTCTGATCCACACGCAATGAAAAGGTATCTAGCTTGAAATCAACTTGAGAGGATTCCACTCATCATTGTGGGTATACTTTCAAGTGACCCCTGTAATACGTGCAATCTCTACACCGAGATCAACAAAGCAGGGTGAGTAACTCTGTCAATCTCAATGCGACCTAAGGTTTGACTCTTGTGTGAGAAGGGCTTCCTAGGACAAAATGATACAAATGGAATTTAACACTCCTTATCACAAGATACTATTGTGTGTTTTGTGCTTTGGAGAGTGTGTCTCACTGCCTATTCCAAAGCTCCAGCCTAGCTAATGTTGGTGCAAAAGAGCCCTAGAAAAAGTTACTAGTTGAATTTTAAAAATTGTGTAATATTATTAAAGGCTGTTGTTACTCAAGAGGGAGGCGGAGATGAAACCAATGTTCTATAAGACTTAGACCCAACTTTGCATAAATAGAGATGAATGATACAAACTTTCGTTCGATGAATTCTATCTACAACAGGGAGAAAGGAGTTTTTCTGGAACAATGCAAACTATGATGTACAATTCACTTTTCAAATGTAGTACCAAACAATCATGGATAATGTAAATTCACTATTCGTTCTCTTTTAATGCCAATATTTTCTGAATGATTGCCTAAAAGAAAAAGAATTAATTTTTTTTTTTTTAGAAGCCAAAAATAGGGATGGAGCTAAGAAAAGGTAAGCAACCAAAGAAAAAACAATACTCAATAAACGCCCAAATCAAATATTTCAATGGAGATAAAAATAAAAATCGGCAAGAATTTTTTTCTTGAAATGTATATGGACAAAGAACTTTTCCAAGTAGCAAGTAATCTAAAGAAATAATAATCCCAACTTTTAAACCGATCAAAGACTTTTGACCAAACAAGCACTCAGATCTCAGAATCCAAGATTATACCCTCGTTGGTAAAAGGTTGAGAAGTAAAAACTGGGAAAAAGATTAAGAAGAGTTTTCGATCTCTGAAAACTAATCGACCGCAAGATTTGAAGTCAAGAAACAGTCAAACACTGGCAAAAGAAGTTCTTCCCAGATGAACAAGTAAATCTGGGCATCAAAAAAGACAAGAAGACTTTATCCAAAACTTTTATAAATGGGTTTGCAGCCTAGTAATGGAGTACAGTGCGAGAATGAGGCATTCTCACAATCTGGACACTGGCAGGGTGCGAGGATGTCACACTGGATTGAACAGTGGGGTGAAAAAATGAAAGGTTCTTGCAGGCTACAAAGAGGTACAGTGCGAGAAGGTTTGTAAATTATGAAAATTTGGAAAAGGGACAAAAATTTTGCGTGAACTTCTAGGTCCAAAGAGTCTATAAGGGTCTCCTACAGACTCAGAGACTGGTTGGCAATGAAATAGGTAGACCAAAAGAAAATGGCCAACAAAAGCCAACAAAAATGAGTTGTATCTCTAGTGGAGTCACCAATTTTGTTACAGGCTAAATCAATATATGTGGACACTAACAGATCTCCCTAGATCCACATGGATCTAGAACAAAATAGGACAAGACATGGCTCTTTCTCTAAGTTGCAGTCATTGAATCTACTACCAAGAAGGAATGAGTGACATACCTTTATATTGCTTCCTTAGGTCTCTGTTGTTCCTACTTCACTCCGGTGCTCTTGTGAGATCAGGTCCAAGACAACACAAACCAACCAAAGTGAAGATATCAAAGTATATTCAATGTCAACCTATGCATATGATCAAGGAGTTATGCAATAAAATAAGAATGATTTTATGGGAAAGGGACATGCCGCTGTATTATATTAAATGAAAGTAGAAGATACAACCAGATCACCTTGATGTCACAAGTTTGCTTTCAGTGGTCCTTGGTTCCAACACACACACTTGCTCTACACTTGCATGAAGAAGATCTAGTACAACTTGATAGACAAATAGAGTCTTCAAGCTTCAATCCATACGGGGTTCTTCACACAATTCTTTCATCAATTCTCCATTCAATCTTGCTTAACCTCTTCCTTGAGAAACCCTTCATTATATAGGAGAAGGAGAGATGGTTAAAGGGATGAGGATCCCATTACATCTGAGAAGTCAGTAGGATAACAACCATGTGAATTCCAACTCATTTTCTAGAAGATACTCTTCTAGAACCTTCGTAACTTCCTCTTCCTTTCAAGTTTCAAAATAGGTTCATACCCTACCTATAGAGCAGACTGCGAACACCTCGCAGGCTAGGTATAGGGTTGCCTGCGAGAATCAATATTCTCGCACCCTACAACATAGTCAGCCTGCGAACTCATCTTAAAAATATGTTTTGTGGAAGAAGACATCAATCACTTTTCTCAGGCAAAAAGTCCTTGTGAGAGCCTGAACACACAACTATAGAGACATCACCAGAGTGATCAAAATAATGTGTAACATTATTGTTCAGAGGGAGTCACTTGACTCATAAGGAGCCAAAACCATTTGAGAATGAAGAAGAATAGAACCATAATTGAGACAACGAATGCTACAAAGCATGATCAGAATCTTTCTAGGATTCCATGGGAAGAAGCATGCATGACACAGTATATGTGCAGAACAAGAGTCTTCACCAGACTTTGAAAAACATAACTTCCGAAGAAGTCTTCACCAGAATGAAGCCTGAGATTGAACAATTCAGTTTATTTGGTGCCCAATGTATTTTTTCATGTACCCAAAGAGAAGAAGTCCAAGCTAGACCCTTTAGGAAGAAAGGATATAGTGAATCTTCAAAAACATTCCTAGTCAGAGACATATTGATACAAGCAGAGACGTTGTCCTTGAAGAAGAGACAAATTTTCAAAGACCCAGAGAATATCAGATGGATATTGACAGTGAGACAATACCTTCTCCCCCTTGAACAATTCAGAGGGAGACAAATATTACTCCAGGTTATCCAGTTTCTCCAGTTGATATGTTCAAAGATATTGCAGTAGGGCATAAAATGCCTACCTAGACTCACTTTGCAAGAGGAAAAGAAACATACAAGCCTCTCAAGGCACATTTTGAGAAAGCAAAATAGATTTTCAAGCTATCCTTCAGTCATGAGCCACTTCATTGATGCTGAGACTCCTTGTCTTAGAGAAGCAACAAGAGAATCTGTATGGCAAGATGCCATAACAGAAGAAAACCAATATATCTTAAAAGAATGATGCATAAGATATTATTCAGGGACTAGAAAGGGAAGTCTGTGGTAACTTCTAAGCGGATCTATATGATCAAGCATGCAGCTGATGAAAGTGTCAAGAAATACAAAACGAGATCTATAGCCAAAGGTTTTTCACAAACAGAGGGATTTGTCTATGATGAGACACTTGATCCAGTGAACTTGATACACTTCCATCCATACTACCATCCATGAGTTGGAAACTATATCAGATAGATAGATTCTTGATAAGTTTGGATTTCAGCAAGAGTGTTATTGATCCAAACCTATATCATTATAGTGTTGGTGACGAGAGCCTGATCCTGATGACTTATTCAGAAAGCATTGTTGTTACAAGTAATCCTTGACTTTTGAATTCGAGATGAAGAATCTGAGTATGATTCACTACTTCTTGGGACAAGAAGTATAACAGATGACTGATAAGATTTCCCCGAGTCAAGGAAAATATACATTGAAAATATTAAAGAAGTTCCATATGACAGAATGCAAAATCCCCTGTGATGGATTTAAAGAAGAAGATTGATGATGATTCAGACGAGACTGATCCACAGATGACTAGATCACCAATGTATCTGGTCAACACCAGACTTGATTCATGCCATGTAGTGAATGTGCTTAGTCATTTCATGAGTCAACTGAGACAGACTCACTAGACAACAACAAAACATGTACTGAGATATATATGATGTTGGAGTTACTTCACACACACCTAGGATTTATTTTTCCTAAGGTTATTCCTTGTTTATTAGTCATAATTAGTCATTATCCAGTCTCCTATATTTTAGGGGAGAATATTCCACCTGGAGAATATTCTCTTTCAGTTGACACTT